>CM028134.1:673805000-674000000 GCA_016271365.2 Neoceratodus forsteri | reverse complement strand
CTCGAAGAGCTGCCTCTGGCTTGAGCCACCCTTCACCTGCGGGCGAGTCGGTCGAGTGAGGGTAACTGGACAGCCGACGGGGTAGACCCTTAGCCGATCGAGAATCTCTTGGAGTCGGTTCCAGTTGGTGGCTGTGGGAGGCGGAGGTTCCACCGGAATTGGTGGAGCAGCTGGTTTTGGCCGAACAACCGCCTGGGTATAGGCTCCTCGGATAAGTCGAGGGTGTGTGGCACGCCCGGTGACAGCTACTTAATGGCCGGGGAAGGCGTCGGGTCGGCTACTTCCTCGCCAGGAGGAGCTGTTGCAACATAAGGTTCTCGCAGGCCGACGAATTACTCGGAAGCCTCGCTCGGGAGGAGGACGAGGACGCAGCAGCGACGCCGCTTACCGCGTGCCGAGACCGACCGCCTATGACGGTGGGATCGGCTGGACTCGCTAAGAGGTCCGAGACCGAGTCCCGGAATTCTGGTGGTCGGCAAGGGAGGTGTCGCCGGAACCGGGACTCTCTTCCGCTCGGATGGTCCATCCGGGGGCCCGGAACCGGAGGCACAGCGAGCCCACGGGATTCTCAACTCCTCCGGGGAACCGGGAGAGGGAATTCGCCTGCTAAAGGCGACAGCTCATCAAAGGGTCGAAAATTCACTTCATCGGTGGGAGTCTCGGTCAACTGACCTGACGGGACACCGTGAGGCCAGTGGCCGAAAGCCGCGGTCGACCTAAGCCGACGTCGATTTCCACCCGGGAGAGGGACCTTCCGGCTCCCAAGAGGGCCAACGGAGGGACTTACCCAGTCCCTCTTTGGACCGAGAATAAGGTCCTGCAGACGAGGCCCTTCTCCTTTAGTGGAGAGGGACAGACAAAGCTCCTTAAAGGAAGCCGTGTAAGAAGAGCCCAGAGAGAGCGGGACAATGCCATGGCCGAGGAAGATACGGCTCGCGCCGCCTCCCTCTCGGGGGCGACCATCTGCTCGAGCTGATCCCGCCGAAAGCCCGCCGCTGGACACCGCCAAATCGGGCCTCCTTGACTTCACCGGGTAAACGCTTCGGACGGCCCAGTTGCAATCGGGCAGCACGGTCTTCGGGGACGTAGGCGAGAAAGATGCACAGGCGCTAAGCCCGCGGTCGTGCTCAAGGCCTGGCAGTAGACACACGTGGAGTGTGGATCCGCCCCGAGACATCTTCTGCCCGCATGGGCACCTCGAAACCGGAGTCGATTTGTCCATCGCAGCGAGGATCAAGACCGAAGTCTTTTTTTCGCAAATTTATTTTAAATCCGCAAACGGATAAATAGGAACTAGTCTCAACGCAGAGCGTTAAGGAGGGAACCTGAGTCCAGCTGTAAGGAAGATCTGGCCATGGGCGAGCCGAGAGTTATACCACCCGGGTGGGGGGAGGACAAGCGAGACCTTCCGCAAGATTTAAAGGCAAGGATACCTGCCAATGAGTGTGGATGAACAACATATCCATGTCCCTAGAACTTCTCTTTCCAATCCAAGTGAAAAGCGTCCAGGTAGGCTGATCCCAGCACTGGAGGCCTCAACAAAACAGAGAAAGTTAGTGGTTATCTGGGGCTGCGAAAAGATCTATCTGAAAATGAGCCCCATCTGGCAAGGACTGAACCCAGCACCTGAGGATTCAGAGCCAATCGTGATGGCCCTGAGAATCCTGTTGAGGCATCGGCCAGGCATTGTCCTTCCGTGAGGTGAACAGCTATCAGGGAGGTGTTCGAGGGAGTAAGCCAGAGACCACCACTTCATTGCTTGGTGCACAAGGCTGATGACCGAGTGCCCCTGCCTGTTGATGTACCACATTATTGTGGTGTTGTCTGTCCTGACTTGAACTACCTTGTTCTGGACAGAAGCTGAAAACTCTAAGAGCTAGAAGACAGCCTGAGTTCCAAAATTGATGTGGAGCAGAGATTCCTAGGGAGACCTCACACTCCCCTCGTGGACAGGTCGCTTAAGCAAGCCTCACTCCTAACACAGGAGCATCCAGGTGAGGATCCTGCCACAGTGTAAGGCCAGGATCAGGGATTGGTCACTAGAACCAATTTGGAAAGGAATCCCTCCTTTGGGACCAATAGGCCCTCAGATGGAACTGAAATGTCCCTCATCTGAATCTGCTCCCTGCACTACAGCTGTGGAAGCAGCCATGTGCCCTAGTAGTTGTAGCAAATGCTTTGTTGGTCAAGAGACTCATGAGAGTAATGGAAGATGCCAGGGCAAGAAACTGCCTACCCTTTAGAGGAGAAATGCCCTGGCTAACTTTGTGTTCAACTCTGCACCCTATGAAAGTTAGTACCTGAACTGGTTCGAGAACTGACTTTGGTAAATTCAGCAGGAATCCCAGAAAGGTGAGAAGCTGCTGGGGGTGACTTAGTATGGATTTTATTTGATCTGGAGACTGACCCACTAAGAGCCAGTCATCCAGGAAAGGAAACAAAGCAATCCCTTGCCTTCTTAAAGAGCCACTACCACAGCTAGAATTTCTTGAATACCCTTGGTTGAGAGGTAAGGTCAAGGGCATTGCCCTGAGCTGGTAGTAGCCTGAGGGTAACCTGAGGTACTTTCGGTGAGAAGGCCTGATCAAGACATGAAAAATAGGCATCCTTGAGGTCCAGGAAAGCTAGCTAGTCCCCTGGCCTCAGCCAGAGTTAACATTTTAACTTTGTTTTCAAAAGATGCTTGTTCAGGTACCTTAAATCTGAGATGGCCGCCAATCTCCTGCCTTCTATAGGTTAAGAAAGTATCATGAGCACAGCCCTGCCCTGGTGGCAAGGAGGGACCCCTTTTCACTGCTTTGCAGTTCAGAGGAGAAGAAACCTCTGCTCCCAAAGCAAGGGATTCCAAAGGATTTGCAGGGGGACCTGTCTGGCTCTCATCTTTGGAAACTGTTTGAAGCTGAGAACCAGACCTATTACTTCCAGAACCCACTTGTCCGAGTTAGGGACACAGTTCGCCGAAATAAAACCAACCTGCCCACTGGTATAGGAGATCAGTCCTGGGCACCCCATCAGGGTGCCTGCTTGGCAATATTCTTAGGCTAAGGGAGGGGGACGGTTTACTTGTGCCCGCCTATCTCTGCTCTCTGAAGAGCCCTCTGGCGAAAGCAGAGGCCTGAGCCTCTACCTGGGCACTTTTGTAGGTAATCATCCATGTTTTCATATAGCTTTCTGTTTGTTCCTCAAACAGAGAATTACCCACAACAAGAAACA
Organism: Neoceratodus forsteri; assembly: GCA_016271365.2. Lineage (NCBI taxonomy): Eukaryota > Metazoa > Chordata > Ceratodontiformes > Ceratodontidae > Neoceratodus > Neoceratodus forsteri. The sequence goes on along the minus strand of CM028134.1, from coordinate 673,996,787 downwards.
AATCCATAGACTTTGACAGAGTATCTTGGGACAGATTAGTGCATCTGAGCCATGCCAACCTTACGGAAAGCTACAGAAGTGGTCATGACCCTAGAAAACAAGATTAACACCAACAGCAGTATGAACTTGAACTTAGAGGCTTCAGTGCCATTAGCAGCCACCTGTTCCAACCTCGCTAGCTAGCTGGCCATGGGCCTGCTTGGCTAACTGCAGTAATTGCTCCCACCTAGATTTCTCAAATCTAGCCACATAAGCCATACAACTTGCCTGTCTGAGTCCCACAGAAGCTGCCATATACTGTTTTCTTGCCATGGCATCAATCCTCCTGGAATCCTATTCAGGAGGATGTGAGGCCAGGGGAACTAGCCTTGACACAGGCTGCAGCTTGTACCACACCTACATGACTACACTGCTCAGTGAGGAAGTCTGTAACAGAGCCTGACGAAATACACCTTCTGTCCATTTTTTTTATCTTACAGGAGGGACAGAAAGAAGAATCTTATAAAATCTTAGTTGTTTACTTCCTAAATGACTTATGCAAAGGAAAGACAACCTCCTAGCCCATCATTCCTACATAATCAGGCTCCTTTACTCATCCATAGCCTCCTCAAAGGAAGCTGGGGATTCTGCAAGCTTTTGTAAAACATAAACTGAGAAAGGGACTCAGACAGAATAGGAGGAGATTCTAAAAGTCTGTCTGGAGAAATGTCCGCTAAGTGGGCACGTCCAGACCCTACCAGCCACACATGTATTGACCAATTTTCCTCCTCCCACTCCTGTGGTTCATAACAATTCCTCAACATCATAAACCTGAACCACTGGAACTGAACGAGCCACCTTTTACCAACTGTAGATGGTTCTGACAGGACCTAGAAACAGTGACTGGACAATCTGTATGGCTTAACTACTTCTGCAGCAGTTGGAGAGATCTTGGACTCCAAACCTACTGATTTCTCTGTCATATTCTCTTTTTTTTTTTTTTTTTTTTTTTAAACTGGTTCCTCTGAACCATCCCTTTTGCCAGGAAGTCTAGCCTGGTCAGAGGCACTCCCCTCAGTCCAGCGGGTACTGGACCGGGCTGGCCATCTGGGTCAGCGGACTTTTTTACAATAGTTCCCTGAGCCGGCCCTATCTCTTTTCAGGGTGGCTGCAGAGAAATTTTAAACACCTGGCAGTCTGACAGGAGGTGGTCAGCCCCAGACAATAAACACAAGTGGTGTGTGGACAGCCTTTGGCAAAGGCTTCCCCACAGCATCACAGTGTTGAAACCCCAGTGGGCCCGTTTTCTTTGGTTTCCCTAGACATAATGCCAACCTAACTAAAACTTGCCTCTTTTATGGTCCGTGTAGGCAAGACACCCTTATCGGTTCCTAACCGCTTCTGGGTATTTGAAAAACCCTATTTAAAAATCAAGGTTTTTTAGAACCGATCAGAACCTGGTACCGCACTGTAAAAGCCCAAAACTTTAAAACGTTAAAATAAGCAAACCGATCAGTTCAAAACCGAACCGATAACTAAATTTCCCACAGACTTTTCATTTGTACTTACGGTTTACTAGATAGAGCTTAACCGAAATGCGTGTAAAATAATTATTTTTAAGTGTTCAAATGAACCGAAAAATACTCGCTTGACCGAGAAATGAACCGAGCTGATGAGCTGATCTCCGAGCGACTGTTCAGTGAAGCGGAGTAAAGAATCTGACAGTTTCATTTGAAACTGCCCAGATAGAGTTTTGTATAGCGCCTGTGAGCTTTAGAACTCCAGATTCTCTGAGTTAACTCTTTCCTCTCCGGGCAGTTCAAGTGCAGTGGCTAACTGCAATAAGTCCTAATATAGCAAGACTTCATGGTGTTTGAAAACCTTTTATAGGTACATTAGGGAGTTTAAAAAAAAAAAAAAAAAAAACAGGGAGGGATAGTGAGGCTTAATAAAGGGGAGGTGGTGGGCAGAGGGTGACAGTGACAAAGCAGAGATACTGAATGAATACTTCGACTTAGTATTCACAAAAGAAGATGAGGAGGTACCTAAACCATATAATAGAAGCACACTGGAGAGAGTTGTCGATACCAGTCCATTCACAGAAGAAAGAGTTCCTAAAGAACTCCTAAAACTGAAGGTGGACAAAGCAATGGGGCCAGACAGGATTCACCCAGAATTCTAAAAACTAGGGGAAGAACTAGTGCCACCACTGACTACCCTTTAACAAATCATGAGGGGATGGGTATGGTACCAGAGGACTTGAGGAGGGCGGATGTGATTCCATTCCACTCCACAACAGAGCAAAGGAAAGGCAGGAAACTACAGACCTGTCAGTTTGACCTCAGTAGTACGGGAAAATTATGGAATCACTTCTGAAAGAATTGCTGAGTACCTAGAGGCCAGCAGAGCATAGGACCCAAGGCAGCATGGATTCACAGTGGGAAGGTCATGTCAGATGAAGCCAACAGATTTCTTTGACTAGGTGACCAAAGTAATAGACCAGGGAGGGGCTGTGGACATGGTCTAGCTAGACTTTAGCAAGGCTAGTAACACAGTCCCACACAAAAGATTAATAAACAAGTTAGCCAGCTGGGGGTGGGTCCCAGGTGGTAACATTAGTAAAACAAATGTTGGATAACAGGACACAGGGGGCGAAATAGTAAATGGAATCCCAAAGAAAGAGGGGTTACTAATGAGGTACCGTGAGGGTTCAGTACTGAGAAGGTCCTATTTAATGTCTTTATAGATGATATTGTGAGGGACTGGAAGGAAAAGTATGCCTCTTTGCAGACACAAAGATCTGCAACAGGGTTGATACACAAGGAGGGTGTGGAAAGGATGAGAAGGGACTTAGCAAGGTTGGAGGAATAGTTTACTGTATGGCAGCTTAGATTAAATGCAAAGAAGTGCAAAGTAATGCACCTGGGAAACAAAAACCCAAGGGAAGAGTACAGAATTGGGGATGGGGAGGAGGAGGTATTAACAACAAAAAATGAAAAGGGACCTGGGGGTAGTCATATCAGACGACCTAAAGGTAGGAAAGCAATGTAAGAAGGCAGTAAGGAGGCTGGGGATACTGGGATGCATAGGGAAAGGCTTCACCAGTAGAAAACAGGAAATTATCCCTCTGTACATACAGCTGGTGAGACCCCATCTGGAGTATTGCGTGCAGTTCTGGAGACCCCATCTCTGCAAGGATACAGACAGGATTGAGGCAGTCCGGGACACTAAAATGATGCAGGGTCTGCATCAGAAGCCATATGAAGAGCCTAAAAGAGCTTAATATGTATACCCTCGAGGAAAGGAGGGAGAGGAGAGGACATGATAGAAACTTTCAAGTACCTCAAGGGAATCAACAAAGTCTAAGAGAGTAGCATCTTTAAGAAAGAGAGATGTGCAAGAACAAGTGAGCACAATCTGAAGATAGAGGGGGGGATGACGTGAGGAAGTATTTTTTCATGGAGAGGGAGGTGGACGCATGGAACAGACTTCCTGAGGAGGTCATGGGGTCAAAAACAGTGGGGGAATTTAAGAATGCATGGGACAGACATAAGGCAATTCTAGTGGGAGGTAGGAGGAAGTAGGCTGCTGATCAAACTAGGATCTGCAGATTATCCACAACTCACTGCTGGCTCAAAAAGAGCCAGTATGAGTTTCTCAAGCACAAAGTTCAAGTCCCAAAGACTGAAGCTCGGAAATCCTTTGAGCCGAGGTCATCGCAACTAAAAGCAATGGCTTAGTTGATGGCGTTTCTTCAGTAGATCAGAGTATGATCAACAGTAGGAGAAAGAAGTGAGGACTGACGGGGTTGCCCACATTATATACGTGGCAACACTGTACGTCACTGTAGGTAGCCCACGGCTAGCAAAATGTTTCCCAGTGGTTCTGATGCCGACGGCTTATAGTTCCAAAAGTGTGGCCTAAGGTAGGAAATATCCTTGAAGATGCATCTTTACCAGTGAACCTACATGCCTGCTTTGCACTCCTGTAATCGATAAATGTATATGCTTGTTTACATGAACCTTTGGTCAAAATAATGGTCGATGAGGCGGTTAGTGCCTGATTTATGGTTTTGGTTAAAACTACTGCACAAAAGGGTCATATGGTGTTACAGTTACTATACTTCCAATAACCAACTCAAAAGCTAACTGCATAAATGATGCAATGGTGGGCATCTGGGGATGCATCAAACTGATACACACACAGTTTCTGTTGGGTTTTGTTTGTTAAAAGTAAAATGCAACCTGTAACATGATACACACATATCATTTAAATTGGAAAGAAACTATTGCAAAATCAGTAAGGAAAATCCTACTTCCTGATTCGTGGAGAAGGTCCAAAGTTGTGCAGTTCAGGAACATGCATCACACTGCTTTGCACATTAAAGTTTTTAAATAGTGGACCTATATTATAAGCGCAATGAGCCACTTCAGGTAGCAGGTAACTATTCCTCAACTGCACAGTTCTTTTTCATTCAGGAGAGGAGGGAAAAAATGGTGCTACCATTTAAGTGAATGGAAAGATTTAAAGAATACACGGATTAGGCAGATATTGGATCATAGTTTAGCACGGGTAGTTAACAGACAGACATACTCAGGAGCATACATTAAGATGCTGTTGTGGTGTTCTAAATCCAGTCTTGAGGGTTCACAGACCTGCACTCTGAACAGGCCAAACTGCTTAGTAATTCTATTCAACACTTAAATGTAACACCTTTTTCACTGACCCTTAAGTGGAAGTTTTTTTCCATTTGTCAGTTAAATTTTTTTTACTCATTGCAATGCTGCACAGTAATGATTATGCTGGATTAAAGCTGTTCACCAGTTCCAAACTGTACACGGATCCAGAAGACAACCCAAATCACAATTTGTAGTTGAGGGCAACATCTCTGCAAGGTAGCAGTCTAAAAAGGCAAAGACCCGAAGTGTAAAAGCACTGAAGAAAGGGTTAACCCTGGCAGGGTACTTGAATAAAGTCAAGCTTAAAAACAAACAAACAAACAAAAAAAAAAAACTATGTGTACAAGGTATTTCATAGTAAGGCTATCGTAGACAAAAGCTAGGATCTTAATTCTATTAAGGTCACATTAAAGTCTGTCCCTTTACAGCATGCCTATTACTATACAATTTTAAGTGCTGAAGCCCTAATGTCCAGTTATGAACTACTTCAATTTTTACTGGTTGATTCACTGCTAATGTACGAGTTTCCAACTGTTCTGGTTTTGTTTATAATGTATATTCTAACTATAACTATACAACCCTTCAGAACATGGAGAACTTGCCATTTGTAGTTCATATGCTTACAAAGATCCCATTTAAAAAAAAGAGAGACTATGATTGAAATGCTTTCAGGGATCATCTGCAGGAAGGGAATTGTAAGGACATGGCCTGGAAAAGAACAGTTACATAAGAACTTAGCATAACAGTAGATCTTTGAGAGAATCTCTTCCATTCGGCCAGACTTTTGGAACTATAGCAGTTAGTGGTAGGACCACATGAAACTTTGTTAGCCAGGGCCACCACGATGACGTCCTACGCCTGCATCTATATAAACATGGGTGGCCCCATCACTCCTCAGTTCCATGCTGGAGATTAGTCTTGGAGGACCTCCAACTGTCGGGAAAGGAAAATTACGTACCTACCGTAATTCTTGATCTTCTCTTGTATCTTCACCATTCATTACTTCCTGGGTGTAAGCCGGAGGCGCGCACCCGTCCACGGAACTTTTTTTTTTTAAATGCCTAATGGCCCCGCCCTCGAGAGCGACGTCATGCGTCATGCGAGGAGGCCAAGTAGCAGACAGACTCTCCTCCAACTCAGTTCTGTGAGCCGGAGAGGCAAAAGAAAAAGAAAATATAGATAGCGAGGCAAGATAGCCGAGGGATAGCAAAGCAAGGAAGAATGAACTGAAAAGGAATAAGCCGATGGAGGAAGGACAGAGGAGATAAGAACATCCCTAGTCTAGGGACTGCAGGGCCTCCTTACCTGGGCGACTCTAGGAGGAGAGATGAGTAAGGAAATGAGAAAATAGAAGAAGAAGAAGAAGAAGAAGAAGAAGAAGAAGAAGGAGAAGGAGAAGGAGAGAGGAGAAGGAAGGAGAAGGAAGGAGAAGGAGAAGGAGAAGAGAAGGGAGAAGGAGGGAAGGAGAAGGAGAAGGAGAAGAGATGGGATGTTGGAAGAGGGACCAGAATGCCCCCACGAGCATAGTTGGCTTGTAGCTGAAGGCTCGATAAGGGAAGCAAGTCCCGTAGATGGGGCTGAGAAAGTTCACGAGACCAGCTAGACAGACTCAGGAGGCATAGTACTCATCTTCAACATGCCATTCATTAACACCACTCTAAGACTCCTACATGGAAGACCTTTAACTGGAGGACACCCGAGGAGGAAGAATAAAACCCCAGCATGAGAGTGCTGCTCTAGGGTTGAAATGGAAAATGCAAGCCTTTCAGGTGTTTCAAGACAGAAATGGGACTCAGACTGACTGGCTAAGGCAGGCCAGAGCTTAGGCTGGTTAGGATTGGATATAGTCAGCAGAGCTCTATTGTAAAAATTGCCCAGGAGGACACTGAAGGGAAGAAACCAATAGCAAAACAGCGAGAAGGAAAGCTACTTCTCATTTGCCTTCTTGTTTGATTTCTCCTTTTGACTAGATGCATGACCCAGATACCAAGATGCCTATAGCAGTCGGAAGAGTTCCTCAAGCATTTTTTTTTTTTTTAAAAAAGAAGAAAGGAACAGACGATACTCGTTCCTCTGCTCTGCAAGGCAAGAACAGAGGGGAAAGATTTCAGGGCAACTATCTGAATACGGGATTGCAGGATCAAAACTGAATACCCTGAGGCCAGACCAAAAACCCCAGAGGTATCTTGCCAGAAGAATAGCAAGAGAAGTAGATGTAGTCTGATCGCCAATGCAATCCACAAGATGGCCCATGAATCTTTAGAGCAAGTAATTTTCTGGGTGCGGACCCTCCCCTAAGAAAGAACTTTTTTTTTTTTTTTGAAAAAAAGGAATCTTCCTATACCTTCAGCAGGATCGGGTCCCCGGAAGGCAGGAGCGCACACCCACGCCGGCCAGGGGTGACAACCTGAGACGCGAAGCCAGCCACGTCCGCCTGATGCAGATCGCTGTCCTCGCAAGCCTGAAGCCACCTCAATTGGCATCATAAGATGCCCTTGCTAGTGTCTTGCCAGCTCCAGGCCCTACAGCACGGAGAGGGCAACGGCTTGTCTGGTTTGCTCTGTCAGGCATAGATGCCAGCAGCTGGGACATCATCGACCACAGATGCTGGTTGTAGGCAGCGTGGTGAGCCTGATGTGATGCAATACATGCACCGCATGAGAAGAAGAACACTCTTCGCCCAGCGGTCGAACTGGAGAGTCGAATCGGTGTGGCAGTCGTCTTGCAGCGGCCAGAATATCCAGGTATACCAAACCTGAGGACGGGTTGGGAAGGGAACCTAGAGACTCAGAGGGCACAATACCTACGCTGGCAGTCGCGGGGCTGGGGAAGAAAGCGGCAGGGAACTGCCAGGACTGGATAAGACGCTCCTGGAGGGATAGGCCAGGAAGGTACCACCAGATGCTGGGCACTGAATTCACCAAGGAATTCACGGCGTCACCCGTTAGGTATTGTCTCTCAACGTAGGAAATCGAAGATCCTCACCATCCTCGAGAAAGCGCTGATATTCTGTGAAATCAGCATCGGAGGACAGATAAGCAGGGGTTCCTCTCCCTCAGAGGAGGGAGACGAGGATGATGGGAACTGGAATGTCCAGAGGATTCCTCGGCGGTGGGAGAAGTCGAAAGACCGGCTCATGCATGTAACTAACATGATGAGGAAGGCAGCAGAACCCTGAACTGCTCCCAGGATAACGGACCTGTAGGACCGACATGGCCTGGAGCGGGGTGGTGAAGGCAGAGAGGTGGGAGAGGGCACCTCCGAGGGCAACTGCTCTCTGCGAGGGGCTCTGGAATCCGGGGAAGGGAGCTCTAGTAGGAGGGATCCCGGATATCAAAACCAGGCCGCAGAACGGAACTCCGGAAGCAGTACCTGGAAGAGCCCTGGGAGAAACTCCCCTGTGGCGCCTTGGGACTGCATGGATCCAGAAGGGCAGTCCCACAAACGCCGCCAGAGGACACCCTAGAACCCTGGGGGAGGGGGCTGCTGCGCCACGCTCTCTGGTGGCCAAGAAGACCGAGCAGCAGACGCCTGCCCCTCAACCCTCAGGATTCCAGAGGGCCTCCTCCCGACTGCAACGCTCCCTAACCCCAGAGGAGGTAACAGCACCCGAGGGTAGCTGTCACAGGCCTCCAGAGAGGGAGTCTCCCTCCGTCACCCCCACATCTGCCCCCGACTCGGCCACCCCCAGCCGAGGAACCCTCAGGAGACAACGGCAAGGGGACAGAGGAGAGCCGCTGCGCCGCCTGGTACCCCTAGCCACCAGGGACCCAGATTCGAAGAATGGGGTGCCAGGATAGGTCCACATCTGAGTCATTGTCCAGGAGGAGGGCGAGACCAGCAGGACCTCGATGCTGGCCACCCAGGGTCCCGAGGCCCACAGAGGCATGAAGCGCCACCCAGTGCGATCTCGACGCCCGCTCGCCCCTGCCCCGGCAGCATGAAGGCCCAACCCCACACCCAGCGGCTCCGGCAGACCCGGCACCGCCGGAGGAGGAAGGCGGCGTCGGGAGGCGCTGGCGAGCACCGTCGGGCAGCCACCAGGCCTCACGGCACCGCGAATGGCGCCCGAGGCCAAAACAGCACCGCCAACGGCGCCGCACGATCACCGGCGCCGCGAACGGCCAGGATCTAAGCGGCACACTCGATCACCGCACCGCAAGCGGTGCGGAGGATCAGAAGCGCGCCGCAAGAGCAACGTCGAGGTCACCGAGCCAGGCCCAGCCAAGGGCCTCGACACGGGGAGCCTGCATCTCGAAGACTGACTGCCGAGGCGGTGTCAGCGCTGCGCCCGGAGGGGCTACGATGCTCCCCAACACCGGAAGGGGCCTCCCCTCGGCAAGATGGAAGAGACCCCCTCCTCCTCGGATCGTATAGGCCGCGGAGGGGACCCGGGAAAGGCCTAGGATCTCGCCGAGATTCCCATGACGACGCCGTCTCTCAAAGTCGGGCGGGCCTTGCCGAAGCTTGCAAGCGACTTCGAGGACGCCTGACGGTCCATCGAGAAACAAGCCCTGCATCTAATCCATATTATGGTTGGGTCCCAGGCAGCAGACAGACGTCATGCCGGTCCGAGACGGAGAAATGCCGCCGCAGGAGCACCGACTGTAAAGGGGCAGCCCGTCTTAGAAGAACGTTCGCTCCAGAACCGGACATAACAACGCTAAATAAACAAGATTAAACACGTCGGAAATACACCGCGCCGCATAAAGGAAAGAAAAAGGAACAGTCTTACCAGAGGCGCAGTGTAGAAAAGGAGTCGGATACGCACTTTCGGTTAGCTACCACGAACAGGTGCTGCCTCGACGGGCGGAGGAAACAGAACTAAGTTGGGAGGAGTCGGTCGCGCTGCATGACGTCGCCGTCTCGAGGGCGGGGTCATAGGCATTTAAAAAAAAAAAAAAAGTTTCCGTGACGGGTGCGCCCCCGGCTTACACCCAGGAAGTAATGAATGGTGAAGATTGACAAGGGAAGGTCTAGGAGATAAGACCAGTACCAAGCATAAATGGAGAGGCAAGGGGCTGGATATAGGATGCATGGAGTTGGTTTTAGGCACAGCATCTGATGCATCCCTCACCGAGGCAGAAGGGGGAAGGAAGGAGGGATGACATGGCCTAATGGAAGAGACTCTCTTGAAGATCTACTGTTACACAAGTTTCTTTGAGGACAGCTCCTCCATTAGGCCACACCTCTGGAAAGATTCCCAAGTAAAACTGGGAGGATGGTACAGTCCGATATATATTCAGGATAGGAGACCTTGAAGTACAGCAAGCCCAAAGCCAAAACATCTATGAGATACTATGTCCAGACTATAATGTTTAGTGAAAGCTGGACAGTGTTCCATGTGGCTGCAGCCCAAATGGCAGCAGCAGAAACATTTCTGAAACAGGCAACAGAAGTGGCCATAACCCTTGTGGAGTGACCATGAACCACACCAGGAAGTTCCTTATTAATATTTCCTGTAACAAAATGTGATACAATATGCCGGATATTTGGATAGGTACTACTTAGACACAAGAGTACCCTCTTTCCCAGTGGCAAATGAACTAAAAAGCTAAGAGGAATTTCTGTGGTCCTTGGTGTGCAACATAGTATCAGAGAAGAAGAAGAATTAGCATTTATATAGCACTTTTCATACACAGTATCCTAAAGCTTTACAAGCAGTGCTAGACTGGTAATGAAGTGACTGAATGTGTGGTAGCGCCATATCGCGACATCATCACCCACACACAGCCTGGATAATTGCATGAACTGGTTTATGGGAAGGGAATGTTGGCCAGAACACCAGGAATGCTCCTGCTCTTTTGAAGAGTGCCCTGGGTTCTTTTACTTCCATCTGGACACCCACCAGGACAACACCAGGATGGGCAGAAGGTACCTCCGTTTAATGTCTCATCCAAGGATGGCACACCCCAGCAGTACAGCACCACCCCCAATACTGCACTCATATGCCAGCGACTTTTAGGTTGAAGTCCAATCCCGTGTAGGACGCAGAACCAATGACCTTCTGGTCCAGAGGCGGATGTGCTACCAACTAAGCCACGCCTAACAGAGTATTCTATGTACATCCAAAAGTATGGAGCAATGCCTCACCCCGACTGGCATGCTCAGGGTAATAAACAGGAGGATATATCATTTGATTCAGTATAAATTCAGATATCACCTTCGATAGAAACTAAGGATTTGATCGCAAACAGACTGTGAAAAATCAAATATGGAGGCTCACACATTAGGGCCTGAAGTTCGGTCATCCTTCAAGCAGAAGTGATTGCAACTAAAAATAAAAGAATAAAACGGCAACGGCTAGGCTGACAGTGTTTCCTTCCAGCAGGTCCACGGAGGATGATTGACTCGGGAAAAGAACTGAGGAGTGATTGGCCTAACCACACTTATACAGACACAGAACATGGTCATTGTGGGTGGCCCCTGGCTAGCGAAAGTTTCCATGTGGTTCTAGCACTGATGGCTATAGTTTCAAAGGTGTGGCCTAATGGAGGGGATCACCTCCAAGAAAATCCACAGATTCTTAAAATGGGTCCCTGTGTACAAATATCAGTTCAAGTTACTAGCAAACGGAGTTTCATTAATGGGAGCTAAACATGACCACCATACACCATTGGTACAACCACTGCAAGTGGCTATGTTTACTCAAAGGACACCCTGGGTCAAGCTAGAGTTGTAACTGAATAATCCCCTCAATCCCAAAACAAGAGTATTAATTTCTTGTGTATGTCTAACAAGGCTAATTGTTCGAACACTGCAAGGTCAAGCCTGCACTACGCTCTCCTTCAATGTACCTGGTCTGTGGATAAACAAATATTTTGGTTTCTCGTACCATGAATCCTCAAGGCTTGCAAGGCCAGAGATGTTAAAAAAAAAAAAAACTACAGAAAACCGAAGCATTTGCTGTTTCTCCTTTTAACCTCTATACTATTACTTAAACTCATCTAACCAGGAATGCACAGCGAGCTGAGAAACAGCTTTTTCCAGGTGTGTCCTAGGGTCAGAAACAAAGTCAGGAAAAGACAAGGACATCAGTAATAACGGTACAATAATCATCAGAACATAATGAAAAAGGAAACAGACTTACAGGGAGCATTAACCAGAAGGTCATATGTGCCACATGGAAGTCTACAGGTTTATACAGGCTAGAAAATACATGTAGCAGTGAGCTTCTTGAACTGGGAAGCTTGGTGTACTTTAGTAACATTGGTAAGCTTAAAAAAAAAAAGTTAAAGCAAAACTGCCCTGCTAGTATAGCTAACAAGAGTAGCTGGGTGCACAGCAGGATTTGAGCAATGGCAGACTCTGCACAGTAATTTCATGGGGAAGGCTGTTCTACAGGTTTGAGAGCTGGCAGTCAATTACATCTATACTAAAACATCAACTAGCAGAAAATGTAGTACTTTTCAAACCATCACTACAAATTGTTTAAAAGGTCCAGTTCCATTACTTGAGAATGTAACCCTCGTGACAACTGGGGGCACTGTGCCACTGGTAAGCTCCCTCCACATTTAACCAACCAAGGGTTAAATTTGCAGGCAGAGCCAGCTCCAAACCACCAACTGCTGCTAAGTATAAAAATAAAGGATAAACATCAGTTTTAAGCTGTGGAGAGTAAGGAAAAGGTGCAGGAGAGAAGTATGCGCGAGGTGAACCAACAAGGGTGTACTCTTGGGGCCCTCATGGGTTCTGATACCAGTTCACAAATGAGTCTTGATCATGAAGAGAGGGAAGAAGGACTGCAGCCTCCTAAGTCTGTTGGGACAGCTTATTTAAAAAATAATTAAAATGACATGACAGGCAGCCTGCCTTTAAGCCACTTGTAGTTTTCCAGAAAGAGACAGCAAAGCCTCTTTCCATACAGTACATGACCCATTTCAGCATGAACAGAGGCTTCCAGTTGCAAGTCTGATATAAAAACATACTGCACTCAAAGTGCTAACCCCTCCAGCACCCCTTAGCCATCATTAACTGCTGGGAGAAAATTCTAGTAGGGTACAGTGCCACCCCCACAAGGATGAAGCACTCTACAATTAAATGTCAGTTTCCTGCATGACACAGTGGAGCAATTACCACTGGATTCCATTGGTTCCTGCAGTTTCTTGCAAGATATCACTGGCTGAAACGAAGATACTACGCTTTATCTATGGGGACAGCACGGTTTGCCACAGGCCACCAAACAATGCAAAATCGGAACTACTACTAGATCAAGAGTAATTCTAATTTTATTTTACCCAGGATAACCAAGTTGAAATGCAATCTCTCATTTTCAATGGCAAGGCCATTGGTAAACAGCACCAGTGCAAAGGATGGGACAAACCAGAGGACAGAGAGCTGTTACAGGCCACCTATAGGACTGCTAAATCAATAGGAGAAATTAAGTGTACTGGCACTCCAGGTAGCAGAGCCATACATGCTGCTACAGGTACAGTTTGATCCTATTTAGTAGGACTATATGGAATTTCAGTTTGTGGATGAACCACAAAGTCTGTAGATCTGTGCCCTATCCGCTTGCTCAAGTAACAGAAGTACTGAAGCTGTACTCTTGCTGAGTTTAAGTGCCTGGGACACACTGTTACAAGCAGATCAAGAGCTTCTGAATATCCCCAGTAAAGCTACCGACACATCTGCATGACCCTGTGCCTGAGAAGTGCACATCATCTCTATCTGGTAGCATCTGAAATACCATCAATAGATCCTCATCAATAACTTCCTGGAGCCATCTGGCTACAAAGGCATGGACCACTTGAATAAAGTGCTCTAGCTGATACCAGTCCATAATCTAGCAGCACAGACTATGGCAGAGAGAGAATGGGACCATCCACCATTCATGTTTTGATTTGACCGAGCACAAGCCCAGACCTCTGCTGTCACCACAGTTACACTACCTAGTAGAGCCCTCGTCATAAAAGGGCTGGGGGGTGGAGAGAAAGAGAAGAGTGACTGCTCCCAACATAGTTACAGAACCGATGGAGTTAAGGTGTCCCACTCCCGGACTTCCGGTGACGTCATGCCCTGGTTAGCAGCTTGATTCAGAGGGCTCTGTCATGATCCACCATATAAACCTCCTAATTCCTCCCAAATAAAGTCAAAAGCAGTGAAAAGGTCAGCGGAGGTTTAAAATGCCCAAAGAACGATCGGGTGAAGAACAGAGCTGCAGATCCTCCAGATGTCGAACGATTGCAAGAAGACGGATCGGAGAGCGAGGGTTCCCAGGCCTCATAACGGATCCTCTCGAGACGCTGCAGATGGTAGCCAAATCCCACTCACGATCCTCCAAAGACAGATGTCCCTGATGTTAACGGAGCTTAGGGACTTTAGGAAAGAAATCAGATCCACAACAACTGCCCTAAGAACGGATTTGAATAAGCTAGAGAAGCGGCAGGAAGAAGTAGAATTGCAGACACATGAAACAGATAGCCGAGTTACGGAGACTGAAAGAGCCATAATTCAAATGCACAACATGATCAAAGCTCTCCAAAGTAGAGCGGAAGACGCAGAAAGCAGAAACAGAAGAAATAATGTGCGGATCTCCGGAATCCCGGAGGGGGCTGAGGGAGTTGAAATGTGTGAATTCCTCAAAAAAACCTTAAGAGAGCTGCTGCCACTCCCAAATACAGTAACGCTTGAAATAGAAAGGGCCCACCGTACCTTAAGCGCAAGGCCTCCGCCGGGAGCTCGGCCCAGAACAGTGCTAGTACGCTTCCTGAGATTTCAGAATAAAGAAGCAGTGTTACATACCGCATGGAAAGCTGGAGCGGTTATGTTTTCCGGAAGCAGGCTCTATTTTGAGAATGATTACTCTCCGGAGATTATGGCCAGACGTAAAGCCTTCATCCCCCTGATGAGAGCCCTTAAGTTGAAAGGTATCCGTTTCAGGATCCCATACCCAGCAAGGCTCACCGTACTTTTCGATGATGGACCGTTGACCTTCGAAAACCCGACAACAGCTGCACAGGAGCTTAGAAAGCGAGGATTTGATGTCCAACCACAGCGATCTAACTCTGGAACCTCCATTGCTTCCAAACTGGCTCTGAAGGCGTGGAGCAGCGGACAACGGGAAGCCAGGCGGCGTCAGGGAGCCAAGGCGATCCAGAACATAGCAGCAGCCTTGAATAAGCAATCTGCCTCGGGATCGAGCAGAACGGAGCAGCAAGGAACGGAGGGTTGAAAACCGCAGTAGACTCACTAGCAGTGGATTCCTATGAGGGAGAGACACTGAGCTAAATGAACGATTAGGTGTACTCTGAGCTTCTTTGATTAGGGAATATAGAGAGGGAAAAGTGGCAGGAGAGGACTTATTTGGCTGGTGATCACTCTGTGAATTTAAATTAAAATTTCATAGCTGGGGGAGCGGGAGGGAAGGGGAAGAAGGGGGACTGAGGAGGGAGGGAGTGCTGGGATCCCCCTGACTAATTATGTGCCGTATCAATCCCTGGATGGGGAGCTCGCTGAGAAGGGACCGACCCTTCAGAGCAACCCACTCAATGCAGCGTAGTTATGCGGCTGGATTGGGGAGGGGTGGGAGGGCGTGCTGGGATGTCTCGGGACCGGATCGGAACAGTGGGGGTTTCCTGCCCCTAAACGGGGGAGTGGGCCTGGAGCGAGGTGTGCTTTGTCCTGGGAGACTGGGTGAGGAGTGATGGGCAGCTTTTTGGGGATATGCAGGATGGGCCTGAGCTCTGTCATTCATTCCTTGCCTTTGATTCGGACTGGGATCCCAGTTGTGCAGAGGGAGGGGAAGGGGTTGTTAACTCAAGTACTCTCTGTGGGGAGGGGGGAGCTGAGAAGGGGTGGCGGTTCTTTTTCCCCACATATCCTTGCGGTCTTTGACGTCAGGGAGCGGAGGTTTGGATGGAGTTAGATGTAATGCGCTCATTTGAGTTGTTTAGAATGGGATGTTCCCCAGTATGTGTCCGACCTGACTTGACATGTCTCTCCCTCAATGAGGCGGTGCTCTAGGGGTATGGTTGGCTTGATTGCTATGAGGATTGGCGGGATGTGGCCGTTGCAATGGGGGCCAGGTTGATGGGGATCGGAGAGGGTGGGGCCGGGAATGGACAAGGTTTTGGCGGGAACCGCTCCTCCCGGTCGTCTCCTCTTTCCCTTGCGACTCCCCCTTCCCTATCCGGAATTACAGTCTCACCGAGAGAGCTGCTTGCCTCTTTCTCGACGTGATGTCTCAGCCCTCCTCGGGACAGTCTGGCAGCCGGTTGGGTTGCTGGTGGGGGCTGGAGGTTGCTCTGGGTGGGGTGCACGGGGGGTCTGGGTGGGTGTGGAAGGGTGCGGTGGGAGTCTGGGCCGCTGCCCTCCCTGGTCCGGACAGCTGTGCTCTCTTGGACTTTCGTGATATTATGTGCAGAGCTGTTCGACACTGTGGATGGGCAGGAGCCATTCAGGAATTAAATGCGCGCCAGACCTCATGAGTCTTCCTGATTTCCTCCTGAATACTCGAGAGAGAGACGTGACGTCAGTGTTAGCTCCACAAGCTGAGTGCGCAGTTGGGGCCTCTTAGACCAGCTTTGTCGCGTGGGGGGAGCCCGAATGGCACCTCTGGGCGACTCCGCTGGGTACTCGAGGATCCCAGTCTCAGCTACCATTTCAAATGACACATATTTAGCTTAATATTAACATGACTGGCTAAAATAAAAAAAAAAAAAAAAAAAGGAAAGTACAAACGGTTTAAACAACAACACTCACTCTGTGATTATTAAGAGGATAGGAAGTGGAGAAATCTGTTTGATGGCTCTTAAAATATTAGGTGTTTGAACAGTTGGGATTCTGGCGGGGAAGAGAGGAAATGGGGGGTGGCGGGACGGACATCGTTGGAAGGGGCTCCAGGGCCATTCGCCCCATCGCTACGGTAACAACAGGAAAGTAAGAACACAGGAAGCTTTAGCTACATAAAGGGGTAGCTCTGGCGAATGTCAAGGTAATAGATTTGGGGGGAACAGGGGAGGGATTCATGGCCTCAAACCGGATTGGGCTAAGGGGAATGGAGAGTAGAGGGAGGCTGGGGACCATTGAACTTTCAATTGGTGTTATAGAAGGCAGCTCTGAGACCCTGCACATAGAGCTGACGGAGGAATTACGGGGAGACCTGGAAGTATCTCGGTGGAGGCTGTCAAGGGGGCTGGGCGAGGTGCAGGAGTCCCTAGCATGAAATGTAAGGGCTACCATCGTTCGGGTAGATTGAAGGTCCTCCCACTGGAGGACGGGCTTGGGAGAGTGTGGACAGGAGGTCTGGAGACCCCATGCTGGCCTCCGCTCCTCCTCATGGGGGTTTCACGGGGAAGGGGGGGTGGCGCGCCATGGGTAATGACGCCGTTAGACCTTTTTAACTATAGCATAGGGGACTGGGGCAGATGGAAGGGGAGAGTAAAGGAGAGGGTCGCCGGTACTCGGCTCCTAGAGCCCTGAGCCTACATAGCCAATCTTCCTGTCTACCATGTAGAGTTAAGAGGGGGCTTAGAAACGCTGAACTGAGGGGACAAAGGGGATCAGGCAGGCTTATCTGACAGTATAAAACAGATTTAACTCATCGTTACAACACACGGTGTAAATGAGGTGGATGCGACACTCAAAGGTTTTGGTGTCACCACTCCCATTAGCCCCTTACCTTAACAGACACTTAGTGTCAGGAGGCATCACGCTGTGTGATGAAGCCTCAAGGTATGGATTTTTCCATACCATGGGATCTGAGTCAGCTCCCCATAGTTGGAAGTACCAATGTTCTACACTATAGGTTAGTTTTACTGTTGATAGTATGTTCCTTATTCACATGTTGGTTTGAATGTAATGAGTTTGAAATGACAGGTACAGAACTAATGGTTATTGATAGTGTTCACTTTGCAGATAAAGGGGAGTTCCCCTCTAGCCGCTGGGACCACCTGTGAGTAAATATGGCTAATTCCCGGGTTAAGTTATTATCCCTGAATATTAATGGGATAACCTCCCCAATTAAGAGGACACGGGTCCTGACATTTCTCCGCAGGAGTAAGGCAAACCTGATATATCTTCAGGAAACACACTTAAGTCCTGAGGAACACCTCAAGCTTGCCAAACTCAGTAGGGGAAACCTGTATAGCTCTTCCAGTAGATCGGAAGGTGAAGAGAGTAGCGATAATCATACCACCAGGCACCCATTCCAACACCAACGCACCATGAGGGATACAGAGGGCAGGTTGGTATTGGTACAGGCACACTAAATGGAGTGCAGGTTACCCTAGCGAATGCCTACTTCCCTCCGGCCATGCCTGTCCCACAGCTGAAAACGCTGCTAGACAAAATACTGCAAAACACAATAGGCATACTCCTTCTCGCAGGGGACTTTAACCTGACACAAAATGCCTCAATGGATTCCACTAGCCTTAGGCCCTCCAAGCAAACTCCGGCAGAAAGGTTCTTTCGGAGATTCACTAAAGAGGTGGGATGGACGGATGTCTGGAGACACTTACATCCTCGAACGAGGAACTACACACATTATTCGGCGGTACACCGCTCTTACGCTCGCATAGACCAAACTTATACACAGACTGAATGTCTGGACCGATTGGGGGACGCCCAAATAGGTGACATCTCCCTGTCGGATCACGCACCTGTGTGCACGAGGGGAAATGGGGCTTCACCCCAAGAACACACGTTGGAGACTTAACCCCTACTACTTACGATCTGAACAGTTTAGAGAGTTTATTTCGAACAAACTAGCCGAGATACAAGAACTCAACCCTCCTGCAGATACAACTCCTGCAATATATTGGGACACTATAAAAGCTGTGCTAAGGGGCCATATCATACAACACACTGCTGAGCTGAACCGACAAAGAAAGGAACAAAGAGCTACCCTAGAGGAGAACCTACATTTTCTTCAAATGGCGCACAAGATGGGAGATGCGACGGTGCTGCCCCAGCTTCAGGAAGTTAAGGCGGAGACTGATTGTCTGGCACTACAGCAGACTGAAATCGCATTAACATTCCTGAGACAGAGACACTATGAGGTGGGACCTCGAGCCACTAGATTGTTGGCATATCAGGTCCGGCGGCAGAAGAAGGCGTCAACGATTACTTCACTTAAATATCCCGTAGAAGGTCAGCCCCTAACTAAATTGCACGAGATAACAGAGGCATTTGCAAAGTTCTACACCGATCTTTATTCTCGGAGAGCTCCCCACGGAGCCCCAAATCGAATACCTTAGGGGATAACACTACCTCAACTTAATATGGACCAAGGTGAAGTCCTGACTCAATATAACATCACAAGAGGAGATAGCGGAAGCGATTTCCACTGCAAAATCCCTAAAATCCCCAGGCCCAGACGGGTATGGGAATGAGTTCTATGGGGCCATGAGGCAACAATTATCTGGTCAACTCCTGACCCTATACAACTCTATCCTCGAGGGGGACCCTCCACCCTCCGTCATGGTCGTTCGCAACAATTTCCGTAATCCTGAAACCGGGGGAACATTCTCAGCTCTGTGACTCATATAGACCCATCTCAGTGCTTAATACGGACTATAAGATGTTTATGCACATACTAGCACAAAGCCTGGATAAGATAATGCCTGAATTGGTAGATCAAGACCAGACAGGCTTTGTCAGAAAACGATCCACGACGGACAACATTAAGCGAACATTACACATCACTCATAAGATGCGAATGAGCAATAGTCCATCGGTTCTCATCAGTCTCGATGCTGAAAAAGCGTTCGACAGAGTAGCATGGCCCTTTTTATACAAGGTCCTAGAGAAAATGGGTATCCCTGGAACACTAATTGGGGTCCTGCAAAATATTTACTCGTCTCCTCAAGCAAGTGTTAAGGTGGGAGGACATCATTCTAAATACTTTCCTCTTAAGCGAGGGACCAGGCAGGGCTGTCCGTTGTCACCTTTTATTCAGGGCATTTATTGAACCCTAGCCCAATACATTAGGGAAGCTGATAACATCAAGGAGGAACATGGGAGACACTGAGCATTGTATAGCGGTTTCTGGAGACGATGTCTTATTATATCTCACAGAACCGAACAATCACTACCAGCTATAAAGCTGCTTCTGGACCAATTTAGTCAGGTATCGGTTACAAACTGAATATAATAAAACGGAACTTCTTTCTTTCCACTACTCACCCGACACATATCAAATCCATCTTCCCTTGTAATTGGAGTCTAACAAAACTAAAGTATTTGGGAGTATATATCTCACAGAGATTTGAGGATTTCTTTAAAACAAACAACTATGAGCGCTTACAGCACAACTTAAAACAGACTTAGGGACATGGACAGCGCTGCCTCTCACCCTAAGCCATAGGATAGAGCTAATAAGAATGGTTACTTTACCAAGGGCCTTGTACTTATTCCAGAATGTCCCAATATTCATTGCAAAGAAGACATCTGGGGAATGGAACCGCCTCATTTCCAAATTCATTTGGTCAGGCAGAAAGCCCAGAGTCCGGATGAGGATACTTGCCCTCCCCCGTGGTGAAGGCGGGCTCGCATTACCTGATTTACAATTATACTACCAAGCGGCAATGATGACTCACATAATGGCAAGACAAAATAAGATAGGTGAGCCACACTGGTTACAAATGGAGCAAGCCCTCATGCCGGACAAGGATTACTACCAGAACATATATAGTACCTCCCTGAAGCTAGGCCTTCACCCCCCATCGGATCCCTGGTTGAGATCACGCTGCAGGGTATGGCAGTCAATAAAGGAACCCAGTTCCTGGTCCGTTTCTGGCTTTGATCTGCCCAATAGCAAATCTAAGTGACTTTCCCCCAAACAGACTGGACCATGGCTTCCAGACATGGGTGAGATATGGACTGAGATATCGCCCACAGATAATGTCTCATGGAGAACTATGGCCCTTTAAGGAAATACAAAGACGATTTAATATACCGAACAGGGATTTTTACAGATTTCTGCAACTAAGACACTATAACTGAGAACTCCCAGCTGTATCCCATAACCCGGAGAAATACCCTGCGCTGTTAGAGGTTCAAATTCAGCTGAATACCGGTACAGAGAGTTTACGTCTACTCTCCCTTTACTATAAAGCTCTAAACACCCAAGGAGTAATACATACGAAGAAAATAGTTGCTCAGTGGCAGGGGGAACTTGGATCCCCCTTCACACAAGAAGATTGGCGTAGAGCCTGCGGGTATGCCTCCCGGGTCACGAGCTCCCATCAATGGCGGGAATTTGCATGGAAGAATCTAACAAGATACTTCAGAACCCCAGCAGTAACTAGTCATTACTCTCCATCAGCTTCAGCAATGTGTTGGAGACTCTGTGGAGAGTCTAAAGCTACACACACACACACACACACACACACACACACACACACACACACACACACTATGTGGGCATGTGAGGCCCTCAAACCCTTTTTGAGCCAACTTCAGGAGCACTTGAGAGAGATATTCGGCTCCCAACTGTTACTGACTAGGGAGATGTTCCTTTTCCTTGACACCCCACAGGAATATAAGAACCCAAACTCTAGATATCGCTACATATATTGGTAATAGCAGCCAAAAAAACAGTCACTAAGAAATGGCTGACAGACAACATTCCTACAATACAAGATTGGTGGGGCATAACCAAACAGATCTATCAACTAGAGCAAATCACTCACGGGCTGAACGAGATGAAAGAGAAAATCGCACACAGGTGGTCCCGGTGGCAATTATACTATATGTTGCATGATGATACCTTTGTACCATAAGAAGGGGCTTCTAAAGAACAAAAGGAATTTACAGGCCCTACTCAAATGAGGCCAAGTCTTTAAGGTGGACGGAGGAGGTAAGAGGTGAGGGATAGGAATTAAATTACCAGGGTTCATTCGGGTTAAACTGGATTGATACAGAATTCATACCGAAGGCCTCTAGACTATCATTGGAAAGGTGGGGTCCCATAGGATCACCTAGGATTAATATAATTAAATACACTATAGCCAGCCCAACCAGGCTATCAGTAAGCTATATGGACCCAGAAAATACCCGAGTGGGAGGGTCCTTTGCCCTATAATGAATGAGCACTACAGACCATGGGTGGACTGAATAGATGAATTAATGCTATGATAAGATAGTACAGGCAGCTTGTGTATAGCAGATTTGAACTGTTACTGACGTATAGCGTGTCAAACACTAATCAATTATCCATATTTTAATAGACCTGTCAATGTATGTATGTATGTATGTATGTATGTTAATATATGTTAAAAATTTCAATAAAAATGAGTTAAAAAAAAAAAAAAAAAAAAAGGTGTCCCACTCCCCCAACTGTTTTAGCTATTAAGACAGGATTCCATTGCATGCTATTTGGGAGCTGTCCACTGGAGCAAGATGCAGAGGTGTGGACCTGCACTGTAGTGATCTAGAATGCTGCAGATGGCAATCTTGAGAATCCAGTCGAGCACAGTACCAGCTGAACAGCATCACCTCCAGAATCAATGAGGTTTCTTGTTCTTGGAGTACTTTAACGAGTGTTGTCTTTATGATGGCTCCCACCTTCATAATGTGCATGACAAGACAGTCCAAAGACAGGGCCACTTCAGAATAAGGAGTTAGTGGGAGTAAGACCTACTTAAAAACTTCACCAGCCATCACTAACTATGGCTCCTCAAGCCATGACCCATGCTCCAAGCACTGAAGTCTGTCATGGAGATGTCCTCCTCCTCCTTAAAGACTTGTGGATCCAACTTTTAACTGGGCATTAGAGCTGTCCACTACTGATAATGTGAAAATGTGATTATGGTTGCCTACATATGCATTCCCACCAAGGACTGGTGTCAACATTGTGGTTTACCATCAAAAGTGGATGCTAGAGACAGTGTCTACCACGCAAACACAGTAAACCCTCAATATGCACACTTTTTAAATCCTGTCTTATGCTGCTGATCCACGATCAAAACCTTGAGCAAGAGACAGTGTCAAAATGAAGGAGGTGAGGAAGAGAACATTAAACAGCACTGCAGAAGTACTTAGAAAAGTAGAAATCCAAACCACACAACAGGAGCAGTGAAGAACGCCTTTGAATCATTCAGTGGAGAAGGATTGGGAGGGTTACTGCTGGAGGCCTGATGTGTGATCAAGAGGAAGGAGTTAGATTCAGAATCCTTTCCAAGGCACTGAGCATGCTCAGTTGAACTGGCTTAGTGTAGATAGTGAAATTAATCCAGGCAGCTAGAAATAATTCCTTACTCATTACTCTGAGACATACATTGTGACTTATTTATATATTGAATTTTCCCTTGGGACAGGGCACCAAACTTCAACAACATTATCACGGCATTACACATACTGCAGAGTGCTCGTACATGCATGATAAATTATATGTAAACATTTCTGCACATTACATTGTAAACATGTCTGTGTCTGAGCATCCTAAAAGAAATCTTGATATGCAGGATTTTAACATAGGATTCAGCAAGCACTTATCAATCTGGCCTTCAGGCAAACTATTTAAGATGCATAAACATTTTTTTAGAATTACCACAGAATACCCAAACTAAAGCATTTCACGACATACCCAAGTACTTAGAAGATTTGAGTGAGGAGATTTGGGTGCCTTTCCATTAGTTTAGAACTACTATTGACTGTGCATATTTACAGCTTCTGAGATTAAACTGTAAATTTTTACAGCAATGTTTTGCATTAGATTAAGTACTAGACAGCTGGCAGCAGTGACCCTCCACTCACGTATCTGCTTTCTCTTCTCCCTATTATGCAGCATCTTTTAACCAATTCAGTGAAGCATGGCAATAGTCCAGGAGACCAAAGCGTAAGGTAGGAACTGGTTTTAAAAATCTATTACTTAAACATTGGCATTTCTTGAAATGCACCGATAGAAACAGGTTTTCTACCAGTACTGTACATACTAATCATGTGACCTTTTTTTATTGAACTTCCTCTTATTTAGCTTACCATTCAACAATAAAAAAATAATGCACAGAGCACAGCACACAGAAGAAAAGGGCTGCAACTGGCACCAGCCCACTAGCCAGTTCGGCTAGATTTTGAATCCGGCTAGTAACATCTACCTCTAACTAGCCCTGCTGTCTTGTACTACAGAAGGTAAAATTTCAATAAGTACACGTGCACAGTGGAAAAAACTGTGAGGCCAGTGAATTTTTCCCAGTGACTAGCACTGCTGGCTAGTGGCTGCAAAGCTTCATTTGAACCCTGCTGAAGCAGTCGGATGATGCAGTACATCCCACTGTAACATTCAGTTTTATCCAGAATATCACATTGTTCATTCTCTACCTTGCACTCTCAAATCAAATAGTTTAGAACATTCTACTGTATTAACTATACAAACAATTATTCTGCTGGTGGAAGAGTGATGATTTTGGGGGTGGGGGTGGTAAATACACTTCTCACAATCTCTTGCAAAGTTTCGCCATCCAGTTTGAAGCAGTGATTGTACTAAACATTCAGAAACACAAGACATTTTAAAAATAATCTTATTTGGATATGTGATTCTTAATCAAATATAATCTTCAGAGAAACAAGTAGCACAGATTAACTAATTCATCATCAGAACACAGTAGTGAAAGACTATTTCCACATTATTTCAACCTCTTCCTCTTACTAGCACATGCCATGCAGCTAATCATTATAAAGGTTAATAGGTCCCCCTTTTCCTATAGAGAAACAGTGCCGTAATAAGAGGCGTTTATTCACAGCAAACAAATCATAGTTTCCCTCACTCTGCGCGTAAGCCACGGAGTTCTCTCTTCCTGACCGCTCTCCTGCCTTCTAGCCCACAGCTCAACTGCCAGAAGAACGTGACAAGTCATTTTAAAAAAAAAACTCAATCAGTGGAAGAACAAAACATTTAAGAACACTGCAAAACCTTGGGCAATAAAAACGTGAGGACAGCTGCACCGGAATGCCTACTACTTTATATAACTGTTGTGGCGAAAAAGGGAGATCCAGCAATTATATAAAATAAAATATGGGGTGGCGTGTGTAAACTCGAAGTTTACATACACCCTTGGTATTAGATGCTTTAATAAACCCCTCAAGCTTCTCTCTCGGGGTTTATGTAGCATCCAACACCTCGGGGAGTGGTGTAAATGTCTCATTACACACACCACCCCATACTTTATTCTATTTATACTTTACTCTACTCTAGCATGTTAGATGTAGCTGTTGATCAATCGCTACACTTTTTGATAACTGTCACTTAGTTGCAAGTTGTTAGAAACCCCCAATGGTGTAAGTTTACAATTTCTTCTAAAGAAAACAGCTGTGGCTAACAAAATTTTAAATAAATTCCCATACACACTTACTTGCAATCCCCAGGTACCTCACAAACTGCATGTTCTAAATCACAGCCTTGTCTGCAGATAGCTGTAAAGAAAAGTTTTACATATCAGTGTAAGCATTTTTGATTCTAGAAGCAAAGATCTACTATACATTTTAAGCAGATTAATAAGCACTAAAGCTACTTAAAATAGGTGTCCATACAGTACCTCTACACTACTATATATGCTGTATTAATATGTAGGATAATTTTAACAGGAAAAATTGACACGGTCAGTCTTAACACCAGTTTCACTAGTTTCCCCGAATCTGTTCAACTCCTGTACCAGAAGCTGAAGAAGGAAGCACTCTGCTGCTGTGAACAGCTTGCAATCCACTGCTACTGTCTCACTTGGTGCCTCTCGAATTCCACTCTGTATACTTGGTGCCTCTCAATTCCACTCTGTATAGTTACCAGAAATCATTATGGTTCAAACAGTGATATGACCATTTAAAGCACAAAGTAGGAAGTAAGTGTACAGAAGGAGGTCACAAAGGCTTCTATCAGGCAAGCCTGACTCACAGGAACCCCACTTTATGAGTTGTAGTAGGGAACTCCCAAGAATCACTACAGGGAGGAAGAGGTATGCTGCTCTTTTTTGGGGTGGTAACCTATTAAATCCAAACTTTGTCTGAAGAAAGAGGCCTGCACTAAATATACACACACACACACACACACACACACACACACACACACACACACACGTCTTTCTGCTCATAGTAGCCCAAACTGAAAAGGTTCATGCAGTGATTAAGCTGTAGGGAGAACCTTTTCTTTAATATTCGACATTCATACTCAGCATCCCAGATATTCAGCAATTTATTCTTCAGCCCAAAATCAAGATAAAAGTGAAAAAGAAAAATCTCTGGCCTGACCAGGACCCCAGAACTATCCCGCTGATCATCCTTTCCCAAGCACCCAGTCATGTCTTGCCCTCTAGGCCAGCACATTCCCATGGCTATCCTTCCCCAGCAGCCAGTCATCTCCTACCCACCAGGACAGGGCTACTCCAGTGACCACTCTGCCATCTCTTACTCTCTCTCAGCGAAGGCTAGTCTTGTGGCCACTCCCCCCCCCAATGCGCTGGTATCAGATGACATCATCAGACTGAATGGGAAACTCAGTGCTGCAGTTATGGGATAGGGACAGACCAACTAGCTTGGAAAAATAATATATGAAATGCCAACAAGTCCGTGAAGCCGTAGACCATGTCCAGCATGCCTTCTGACACAGGAGAAAGGGGTTGTGCCAGCCTGCTTGTTCAGATATAACATGGTGATCGTGCTGTCCATATTGACCTGGACTACTTTACCTCAAACCAGTACAGTAAACTCCAAAGCACGGTCAACTACACAGTGTGCGCCTCACTGGCCAATCAGAACCCAGGCACTCAAGCAGATGCACAACCCAGCTAAACAATGGCGTTATTAGGGCTCTTTGAGAAGGGCAGTCACAAATGATGATGTTCAGCATCAGCTGGGTCACCTGGATGGGGTGGTTCAGGGCTGTGTGTGACTGGGACCAATGCATCCCAGTTCCCAGTGAATGGGATGCATGAGTCAGTGGGTCCAATGCACCACAGCCATGGTACAGGCCATGAAGCTCAGAACCTGGAGAAAATCTCAGGTGGGCATGATTAAACAACCTAAAATGATCGGGCAAAAGACAACAGATCCTCCACCCTTCATGGAGCAGGCGAGTTCCGACCTGGGGGAAAGTTCAGTTATGTACCAATGAAGAGGATCACTGGCCCGGGAGAGCTTGGACACTGTCAGACTGCCTATTAGGCAGAGACCTTCGACTACGTTTGGAAGCCAGATCATTGGACCGCTTCATGTTCCACAATAAGCACCCTGTGATGAGCCAGTTATTGCATAGAATACCTTGAGAAAGGATGCCATAACTGCCATAAGCTTGAACACCATGGGTGCTGATGACAGGCCAACTGGCATGGTTCTGAATTAATACGAGGCTCCATCCACCATCCAAAAGCAGAACAGTCTGTGTGATGAGTAGAGATGTCAAAATATGCATCTTGGAGGTCCAGGGAGCAGAACCACTCCCCTGGCTACAGGGACAGACGATTTTGGTGTCGAGTCACCAAGCAAAACACTAGACTGTGGAGGAACCTTATCAGTACTTGAAGATGGAGGATGGTATGTCAGCCCCCTGCCCAGTCCATTCTGGGCACCAGAAAGTAGTATGACAACCTCTACCAAGCACAGCTTTCTTAGGCAAACTATTGCATGCTACATGAGGAACTAAAGAACATCACTAAAAAAGCTGGGAGAGAATCTAACAATGGTGTTCTCCCAGTAGCAGGGTTCCAGACAGAAGGGAGATGGGGCTCCCACCCCATACTTTTTTTGCCCCCTTGTCCCAACTACTGGTCTCCTGAGGTACTGCTGCCACCACCCTTGTGATGGCCCCCAACCAGATTTACTGGAGGGCTTGCTCAGGCACAGCTGCTGGTCTTCTGTACCCAAAGAAAAGAGCCTGTACCATGTGGTCTAGGCTTGGGCTGTGCTTGACATTAGTGACTAATGTCACTAAGTCCAGGGCATCAGACTTCTCCATGGGTGCGAGTGATGGTCCTCGAACCCTAGCCCAATGAGATCTGTCCCAGCAGAGGTCTGTTCTGTCACCAGTTGCTGTATTTCTTTCAGGAATGACTAAACCCATAACTGGCAAACTGACACCACCACAGGCACCTCCAGTAGTGCAGACTAAATCCCCCCCTTTCCCCCTGGAAGCAGTTCAGACACACTGGTGAGCCTCTCAAAGAGGTCATGGCTATACCATGCCATCAAAGCTACATAGCTGGCCAGGTGGATGCCCAGGGATGCATCTGCATAGACCTTTAGACCAAGGATGTCCTGTTACTTGGACACCTTTCCGGTGACTTCAACTCACACTGTACCTTCCTCTTGCAGAAAACTGTCTACTACAGCTGTTCTGGTGGCAAATATTCCAAAAATCTGGAAACTCCCCCTACAGTGACTGCACATTTGAAGTCCATATGATGTGGTGGGGCCTGGTAAGAAGCTGGGTGCTGTCAGATACTGAGTGCCGGGCCCAGGATGGCAGGAGCAACAGGAAAGGTTACCCCCCAGTGAGGAATCTTGCTCAAGAATGTCCACCAGTGGATGGCTCTCCTTCTTCTGGACCTCCTTAAATAAACTGTTAAGAAAGAGCTACAGACATGTACTCCATGGGGCTACATGGATGACTGGTCCCCATGGGGGTCTGTCTTCCAACAGGCTGCCCTCCTGATGACATGGCATCAACAAGATGAAAGATGCATCCGAATCCAAGTTAGGACAGAGGAGCTTTGACTGCCGAAATGGGGTGTGAACAACCCTCTCAGAGAAAGTAACCACAACAGACAGGAGTTGAGGAAGCCCAGATCTAGAGTTCTTTGACAGAGCACCCTCTGCTGGCTGAGGAGGTGGAGGATACACCAAAACCAGTCACTATGGTATGACTAGCAATGTTACAAAGGGAAACTGAGGGGTGCACAACCAGAGTCGGTGCCAGGAAGGACTACCAAGGCTGGGAAAGTTAAAAGGCACTGCGTCAATCCCCAGCCCTGAGCAAATGGTCTGTAGGCCCACTATCAGACTGCCTTCTCTAATCAGATGTGCCCAACATCAGTGATAGGAACCACACAACGATTAGAAGAAAATGCAAGTTGACTGCCTGACTGAGAAGTCAGCATTGATGTGGAGTGAGACTGAGAACTGTACTTCAGCCACCAACCTGGAGATGGAAGCAGCAGTGGGGCCTCCATTTTCTGACACATTCAAGGAGTGACCCTGGGTACCTGCTGAACAGGAGGTGACACCAAGGTTTGGATGACTAACGGCTGCCCAATTGGGAGCCATGTCAGCAGAGACCCACCCTGCCATGTTTGGGCTGCACTCAGCACTAGTGCCAGAGAGAGAGAGCGCGCGCGCGCGTGAGAGAGAGAGAAAAATCCTTCCCCCGGACAGACTCATACTCAAGAGGGTCGACCATCAGATAACCAGTACAGGCTCAGCTGACTGGCCAGATAGAAACTCCATGGGAGGACCAATCAGCTTTGTGGGCAACATGACCTCCCCTTGGTATGACCAAGAACATTAATCCACCGGTTCGTGAAGGTGAGAACAGTACCTCAACCAGCAGTGATCCCACGACTGTTGCTGACCCTTGTATTTACATCGATGAGATGGGGATTCACATTCAAAGGAGTGAAGAGACAATAAAAATATCCTTCATACTCACAAATGAGTCAGCATATCCAGGCAAACTTCTCTACCACCAAAAGAAGGTTCAGGATCAGAAGATTCTTGCCAAACCACTTCCCCCTCTTGGGCCTGCAACTGCGCCACTAACCATGCAGCCACGGATATGTGCACTTTAGTAGGTTTACTCCCGGAGTACCTGTTGCAGATGCTCTTCCAGAGACAACATGTGCATCGCCTGACAACAGGAACAGACCATAACGCGGCCTAGGACCAAGCAACAAATGCTGGCATCATGCTGGTCAGTCAGGAACACAGAGCTTGCATTCAATGTACCTCTTATTGGCATCTTCCATTCCACTGTGAACTGTGATGACTGAGCAGGAAGCCAATGGTGAGGGTACAGCAGAGTGTCAAACAGAGCAAAACTCTGAAACAATTGCCAAAAAGCCTAAAGGCCATTATAATTCTAGTTCACTAGCAGTAGCTGTGAAGGAGGAGACCTGTTCCTTCAAGGAAAAGTTCAGAGTGCAAAGGGATCATAGCCAGAGAACCATACAGTAGAGTGATAGGACGAGCTGAACCTGAAGACTGTTCAAGTGACTGAGCATGTTAAGTGGAAGACTGCTTAAATGTGGATAATGAACTGAATCTAGGTAGCTAGAAAAGACTCAGTCCAGCCAGTCAGACATTCGATAGCACAAAACCAATCCCAAAGATCACATTTACTCAAGGAGAGAAAAAAATACATACATGTAAATAGCCAAGACTGACCAAATGAAACATTAAACTGAAAGGTATCTAAATTTGTAAAAAAACACTGAATTACAAAGGACCAGTATTTTTTTTTTTTATTAAAGCATGTGCACTGCAGCTTTAACAGTCACTACCTGATCAGTCAAGATCTGCCTTAATGCTTGAACTAAACTCTGAAAGTACAAAATATTTGTTAAGAGACTATTTTAACAGTTACCTTGTTTACACTCCATTCCCATCCATCCCTCCATGCAGACTTTATGACCATACTGGTCACAGGTATAATGGCCGAAGTAATCATCACGAGGACTGCAGAATTTATTACACATGGGGCCATAGTAGTTCTTATCACATTTCACCCGTACTTTGTATTCAAAACGGGCTATCATTCCACTGTGGACAACATCCTGCCATGGTTCTTCAGGGGTTGCTCACACCAGTATATTCACCCCTTTCAATCAACTGATCTTCATCTGAAACAGATAATAGCACAACACAAGTTACTTTCAAACAAATAAGTTGTGTTTGCCGATTTCTAGTTTTCAGTATTATCCAACAATAACTTCCAGTAACATTTGCCATACTAAAAGGAAGACTGAAGGGAGCAACACGTGACGGGACTGTAAACTGCTAACCCCATTTTGTTTTAGCTGCTCTGCTTAGCACATTATTTGCAGGAAGTCCAGCCACAAGCACTTGGTGCCAAAAGGAAATATTAAGAAACTGGAAACATAATAAATGGGAAGTGTCCTTTATTTTCTCAAGGCAGCCAAACATTCCACACCCACATACAAAGACATCAACAAAACCTGACAATGCACGGACAGTCTCTTTACTGTAGCCATTCTTTCAATTGAATCTATATTTACTCACTCTATTAAAAGATGGCTAAACGAGCATCAACTGAGACATGCTGGTACAATAGATATGCTAATGGATGCGAAAAACCAAAAACTTTTTGCTGGTTAGAATTCGTTAGAAAATTATTCAATGTCATGTTACTATATATACACACACACACATATTTATAAAATTATGTATTTTGTCACATCATATTTCATGTTTTAATGTCTAGTTTACTGGGCAATAAGTCATATTGCAGAGACACTTTGTACTGTGCAAACGTATCCAAGCATGAAGCACTAATTCAATTCTTTAACGAGGCGTGAAGAGAAACGATGAAGAACAAGTTCTCATTTACAATAGTAATCTGGTTTGAAATATTTTAAGTACTATTATTTGCAGGGGCCACCCCCTAACCACACAAAACAAGGATTCAATTTACCATGAAATGTTTAGTTTTTTTTTTTTTTTTAACCATTTTAACATAGTGGGCACTGCAGACTAGCAGTGTGTGTGCCATAAAATGAACATCCACAGCACCACAAACTAATGTGCAAAAACAGTATAAAATGGAGGACTGATGGAGATATTAGAAAAGTTTCTTAATGGAACAATCAACAGGATCTATGAATGCTATCGCCTATAATCTTACATTATATCTGTCTTTCTTTTGTCTACCATCTATATATTTTTATCAATATATACCAAACATACTCCATCATCTCTATATCAATATTCATTTTTTTTAAATATATGGATGCATCATATCATACTTTTCATATATCAACATAAGGAAAAGTAAAGTCAAGTATCCCAGGAATGGTTTTCCTCCTTTGTTTTGGGGGAGGAATAATGCAATTGCTACCTGGCTCAAGGTGTGTGTGTGTGGGGGAGAAGCGTAGCAGGAGCCACTTGGTGGGAAGGACATTGGATACCAAGTTCAACTACACATGCATGTGAATACATTGCACACCTGTATCTGTAGAAGAGAAATAGGACAACCACCCAGGCGGGCAGGATGCCAGCAGCACCCTCGCAGGTCCCAGACTATCGCTCATGGCACCTAACCACCAACTAGGCCAGGGGATGTGGTGGGAAACGTCCCTGGGAAGTTATATCAGGTGTGGGGACAACAGGCGACCAGTAGAAAAAACAAAGAAAAAAATGTTTTACACTTTGCTGGAATTTGGAATCCACTGCACATTTTCTCAAACAATCTGTGCCATTTTAACCTTTCCATTCTTAATTTTATATATTTAATGTTGCTGCAAATATTTCACTCCGACTCTGTTTAGGTAACTGCTTATCTTTCTGCAATATCTGCAAAAGCACTGGAAGCCATGATAAGTTCCTAGCTCAAATGGTTCCAAAGTTAGTCATCTTCAAAGAAATTATCTTTATAAGAGGCTAACTTTAATGATTAGGGCTAGAACCCCCCCCCCAATGAAAGCATGGATTCAGGTTACATCAGTGAGACCTATGATACAGTTTCCATGTGTCAATAGTAGTCTATATAACATGTACTAATATTCATCAATACAACTGTTTTTAATTCGTTGTTTATGAATCCCTCACCGAGCCAGTCTCCAGTCACAGGCTTCCATCAATGAATTCCCACACTAGTTGTCTGCACCCTCCCTCAGTCAAAACCGTCACTACCGTCTGTTCTGCCAAGTTCCTACAAATCACTCCCAGAGGCAGGATTTCTGTTTCCTGCAAGATCAATGCAGTTTAGAATGTTATAAGGTTCAGTGACAGTGCGGTAACATAGAAACCTACCCCTGGGAGGACAGGGTCCACACAGATGCTTTTAATTGTTCTTGCGGCCTCCGTTACCTAGACTGTCAGCAGAAAAGACCTTGTGGTCCATCCTGTTGTCCCATTAATGGCAATAAGTGGAGGAGATGGTGCCATTCGGTGCGAGCTCTAACTGTGGCCCAGCAAATCACTGTATGTCAGTTTAGGAAGTTTTAACCCTATCAGGACCACCCAAACGTTTTGTATTTGTATGCTCATGACTGAAAAGGGAGGTGTCCAGCAGCGAACATTCACCCACTCCACCAATGTCACCTCTATCATGACACCCTGAAGTGCTGTTCAGTGTCTGGCTAATTGTCACCTACCCCATGGGGAGCAAGTTCCATATACTGTAGATACTTTTAATACTTCCTGCTGCCCTCTGCTAGGCTTAGGGTCATGAACCAGGGATGCTAACATACGAGAGGATCCTCTTAACTGCTTGGTACCACAGAGCTAGCTCATTAATACATACACGCTGAAAATGAAATATGCTGAACCTGAACTGAAATTTAGAAAAAAGTTGTTTTTTTTTACAAATATATTTCTAAACATCTTTTACAAAACTGCCTTATGTTTTATATATGTGTAACCCCCCTGCAAATGGGGGTTCCCAAAAGACTTCCAGGAGCTTGCTTGAATGCTCCAAGCCTGAATGGTGTTTGGCATTTAAGCCATTTATCAGTGAGTGTTTTTAGAACCTCTGGTACTGTCTCTTTAAGAGCTGTCTGCTTGCAGACATAATTAGTTTGTATGGGGGACTGTGTGTTTCTTTGATTGAGTACCACTCAAGCTGCTGCCAATTCACTTCATTTTTGCAGTCACTAGGAGTGCAAAGGGAACCTATCTGACAGATGTAACTGTTTGCCAGAAATTATTTAGAGTAATAATGAAATTACAGTTTGTCTAACCTGCTTTCTTTGCAGTCAGAACTGTGTCTGCTAGTTCCCCATTCTAGTTTTGAACTGCTGAACTGGACCAATCAGTGTGGGGTAAGCTAGCTCTAAAATGGTGCCTTGGACGAATCAGAACTTGACTCATAATCTGAGCCAGCCACAAGAGGATTGTATGGGCAGTGACTCTGGGAGATGTAGTTTAGACTTCAGCACCTTTTTGGACCAACAGCAGCAGTCTATTGTGAGTGACAGCCAATCCAGTCAAGAACTGGGAGGAACTCAAAGGAAGTGCCCGGTTTTGTCGGTTGGAGTTTCAGTTGAGCTTTGGCAGTGAAGAAGGAAGGAGCCCTGTGCTTTTTCAGTGTGCAGTTTTAGTCAAAAAACGTGTAAGGCCCAGAGTTCCGGTCTGCAACTTGTTAGGACTGAACTGTCCCTGTGAAAAGAATCAAAGGATCTCTGAAGAGTAGAAACCAGGCTCACCCTAGAAGACTGGAGGAATTGCTGAAAATTACACTTGGTCTGTCAGGAACTGAATCTGCTGTGTGTTCTCCCGGTATTGTGCAGTAATTGCGATCGGATACAGATGCAGCCTGCCTGGTATAGTGCTTTCTTTTATATGGATGTGTGAAGAGGTTTGTGTACCTCAAGTGAGCCCTGCTGACATTGAAGGACCCTATCTTATTTGGAGGTCGTGAGTACTAATTCAGGGTTGCTCCCTGTTGAATTGCCACATTAAATCCAAATGGAATTACTGTACTGCTGACTGTTTAATTCTCCTTTTCTCTGTGTGAAAGGGCCACTACCAGCTGCCACGGTTTGGACTAGCCACTAGGGCTTGGGTACCCAGGGACAGTAACTGATAGGGATAGGCCTGTGCACAGAGCCATAGGTAGATTATTAAAGTGATAAGCTAATTAACCTGATTTCCCCCTGTCCTTGTTATATCCCCCTAAATAAATCAGAGCTGCTTGTTTCAGCAAAGTTATACTGCCTGAGGTATTTGTCTATGTTAAAGTACTGTACTGTGATTGTTGCACTGTATCTCATTTCACAGGAGGTCCCAGTGCCGGAACCAGACCTGGGGTAAGTGTATACTGTGAAGGTAATTCTGATATATTGTGTGGGCCACTAGTGGGAAGAAAGGGGTTGCAGTGTCCCAGAGGGCTGTGACCAAGTTAGTTTAACTATTGCAAACCCTGACCTCTGGGTGGAGGCACCCGCCATTGGATCCAGGCCCCTCAACCTGTTAGTGGCAAATCAGGCAGGGGTAGTAGCCCCTGGGATAGCGCCATCTAGGGGTTACATATGGATATACAGAAGTTGTAACAATAGGGTTTCCCATAGAGCATTTATGCATGGGGGAGCCCCATACTTTCATTTTGAGCCTTCATCTTTTGGCAACACCCCCATGCTTTAAAAAGAGCCATGGTGTTGAATAGTGATACAACTGCAGCATTTAGGGGCACTCGGAGGAAAACAGTAAAGGAAAGGTGATCCAATGTTACAGAGAAACCTGCAGAAAGAAAAACAAAACGTGGACAGACACTGAGAAAGAAATGGGGAGAAAAAGCAAAGATCTGAGACAGGGGCCATACGAATCCCATGTGTATTGCTTGACAAATGCCCCTATCCTTTCAAATTTTTCTGGGGAAAGACAATGTACATGATATACTAATGTATTAAACGTACTGGGTTCATTGACTTAACTGTTCAATGTTAGCCCTTTTCAAATTACAAATTATTTTTAGAAAGGAATAACATTTTTATTCTAATTTATTTTAACATTTATTTTATTGGGAATGGAACACAAAGGCCCCATCCACACTGCACACGACAGACCCGTACGGATAGAAACCGTTACAACCAGGGAACAGAGCAGTGTGTCCACACTGCCACAGTGTCCATTATGGGACCGGCACGCGTCCACATAGTTGGCGGCCGTTACGTGGCACCCGATCCCACAATGCAGCTCGCTACTCTAGAGGACCAGTGCCGCATCCCAACTACACCCGGTAACGCTATCGAGGCATAACCAGTTTTCATATCAGTTGTTGAAACCACCCTCATATGTGGTTTCAACAACGGTTACTTAAAATTCTCTAACGCTACAGATAAAACACAAACCATTGCGTAATGGTTTGGGCACTCTAACGCTACAGAGGTGTAGTGTGGACAGGGCCTAAGATGAAGTCTGTTTCCAGTTGCATCTCTGGAGGTTTACTGACTTACTCAGAGTAACACTACATGCAAATGGCAGTTGTGGGTTTCAAACCTGGGTTTACGGGCTCACAACTTGGTGCCTTAACCATCTAGGATCTATTGCTGCTATACTTTGAAACCATTAGGGCAAGAAACTATGAGCCATATTTTCAAAAGGATGTCTCCATTCAATTGTGTCTGTGGTAAAAGCCCTAAATTACTATTATTTTTTTCTTCTTTTAAATGAAAGCTTGGAGTCAGGTCAATAGGAATGAACAATATCAATAACAGTTTTCATTTGACGTTACATACTGATCACGCCTAAATGTACTGCACATCATTACTCTTAATAGCCCTGACTAAATTGAGGTGTACACCTTTGTCTGATCTGTACACACTATATACACCTCACAGAAACCTAGACTTGACGGCAGATAAATACAGGTTACTCACCTGTAACAGGAGTTCTAGGAATGGTATATGTTGTTCATCCACACTGTCTGGCAGGTTCCTTGCCGCAAGGTCTTCAAGCTGGCTCCTCCCACCCACCCGGGTGGTAAAACTCTCGGCTCCGCCCCATGATGCCAGATCTGGCCTGCTGGAAGCTCAGGTTGTGCGTCGGCCGGGAGGTCGGGAGTCAGATGAACAAGACATACCATTCTAGAACTCCTGTTACAGGTGAGTAACCTGTATTTCTAGGGACATGGATATGTTGTTCATCCACACTGTCTGGCAGACTCCTAGCAGTTCTCTGGGGGAGGGAAGCAAGGCACACCCCTACTTAGGAATAGAGACTGGAGAACCGAGGCCCCAAAACCAGCATCCAGCGTGACTCAAGGTCGATGTGGTAATGGGTGATGAAGGTGTGTGCTGACTTCCAGGTAGCAGCCCTGCAGATTTCCTGGATAGGGATGTCCCTGGAAGCAGCCACCGATGCAGCAGTATGACGGTAGAATGAGCTCTTATCCTCTGGGAGGCTCCATGCCTGCCAACTTGTAGCAGAGATCTATGCAGGAGGTGACCCACCTGCTTATCATCCCGCTTGGCTGCAGGTCTGCCAGGTGCGGCTTCAGCGTGGGTGACAAACAGCTGGCGAACCCTCTCCCAATTTCAGCCGTGCGCTCCTTATAATAAGCTGAGCCTTCTAGGGTCCAAGTATGGAGCCTGTATTCGGCCTCCCGAGGTGATTGGGTAGAACACCGCAGAGTCAACACCTGTTGGTGAAACCCCGACTCCACCTTCTGCTAGGAATTTCGGGTGGGGGCGAGGACAACTTTGTCCTTGTGGAAGACCAGGTAAGGAGACTCGATGAAGAGCACCTGGAGTTCTCCCATCCTTCTGGCTGATGTGATAGCACCAAGAAGGCGGTTCTCCACGACAGGTGAGAGAGTTCACACCTGTGCATTGGTTCGAATGGCTTGCCCATGAGCTTTGCCAGTACCAGCAGTAAATCCCACGGAGGTGGAGGTTCTCAGACCGAGGGGAAATGTGATCAAGGCCTTTGAAAAAGCGCCAGACCACCTTCTCCTGCGCCACCACTGCTCCCCCGGCCCGCGCCCGGTAAGCAGAGATGGCTGCCAGGTGCACCCTTAGGGTCGTCGACCTAAGCCCTTGACTAGAAAGGGACCATAAATAGTCCAAGATGCTTGCCAAAGGACAGGAGGAAGGGTCCAAGCCCTTGCCCTGACACCAAATGGAAAATCTCTTCCATTTGAAGGCATAGCATTTCCTGGTCGACTCCTCACGGGACGCCTCAACAACACTGAGGACCTCGCCTGAAAGACCCAAGGCCTGGAACCCTACGCCAGGAACCAGGCCGTCAGGTGTGCAGGGATTGAAGGTCCAGATGGAACACCTTCCCTGATTGACTGAGAGCAGGTCTGGGCGAGCTGGAAGCTGCCTTGGGAGCCTGGAGGAGGCTGAGGCTGAGGAGATCTGGGTACCAGAACTGGCGGGGCCAGTCTGGGGCTATCAGAATCACCTGTGCCTTGTCCCTCCTTGCTTTGAGAAGCACCTTGTGAATCAAGGGAAATGGGGGAAAGGTGTAGAAGAGGCCCGGGGTCCACAGCCTCGAGAAGGCATCCCCCTGCAGCGAGCCCTGCTGAGGAGGGCGGGCATGAAACAGCTTCAGCTTCACATTCTCCCTGGAGGCAAACAGGTCCACCTGAGGTGTGCCCCAATGGGAGAACAGATCTTGTACTACCTCCGGCAGGAGAGACCACTCGTGAGATGCAGCCCCTATCCGCTTAGGGCATCGCCAGGGTGTTGGAGGCTCCTGCCACATGAATGGCTAGGAGATCCGCCCAGGCTGCGCACGAGTGACCAAATGTGAGAACTTCCTGCATAGAAGCATGGAACGCCCGCCCTGGCGGTTTAGGTAGTACATGGTCGTGGTATTGTCCGCCTGACTCGGACCACTTGACCCCGGAGAAACGGAGCAAAGGCGGTGAGAGCTAGGCGGACCGCCGGAGCTCCAGCAGGTTGATGTGGCATCGGGACTCCCGCTGGGACCAGAGGCCGTGGCGCTCGTGTTCCCCAGATGGGCACCCCAACCCATCAGAGAGGCATCGGTCGATAGAGAGACCGTCGGCTCGAGGCGGACAAACGGGATGCCCTCCTGCAGATGAGATGGAATGGTCCACCACCGAGAGCGCCCACATCTCCTGGGTCACCATCACTAGCTGGTCCAATGGATCGCAGCATTGTGACCACTGGCTGGCCAGTCCCCACTGAAGGGGCGATGTACCAGCGTGCCCAACGGACCACGCCTGGTACAGGCCGCCATGAGACCCAGGAGGCGAGGAAGTCCCAGGTAGGCATTGCCCAACCAGAAATGATTGGGCAAAGGAGGTAAGAACCTCGGCCCTGTCTGCTGGGAGCCGTGCTCTGGCTCGAGAGTCTCGAGCTCTGCCCGATAAACAGAATCACCTGCTTCGCTCGAGTTCCACTTGGCCTCATGATGAGAAGGCCGATTTGAGAGCAAACCTGAGGGCCAGATCTCTGGACCGCTCCACCTCCTGTCTGGAGGGGGCTGCTATCAGCCAATCGTCCAGGTAAGGGTACACCCGGACCCCTCGGCGCCGCAAGAAAGCTGTCACCACTGCAATGCATTTGGTGAAGACCCTGGGAGCTGGAGACAGGCCGAAGGGCATGGCTCGGAACTCGAAGAGGGATCCCTCCGCTCGAAAGCGAAGGAATCTCCGATGTGATGGACGGATAGGGACGTGAAAGAACGCGTCCTGCAGGTCCAGAGAGCAGAACCACACGCCGTGTTCCAGGGATGGTATTATCTGAGCCAGAGTGACCATCCTGAAGGTTCGAGACCTTAGGAACTTGCTCAGGTCGTGTAGGTCGAGAATGGGGCGCCAGCCCCCCATCTGTTTCGGAACCAGGAACTACCTGGACACAAACCCCGGGTCTGAGGGAGGGTCCGCCACCTTCCTGATCACCTCCTTTTGGAGGAGGAGAGCGATGTCAGCCCGACGAGCCGACAGTGAGGCTGCGGACCCCGAGGCCCCCCGAGGTGCGACGGCTCTGAAGGGCGGGGCCTGCTCGAATTCTAGAGGCAGGCCTTTTCCCACCACCTCTAGCACCCACCTGTCCATGGTAATAACGGACCAGGCAGAAAGGAAGTGCCGGAGCCGTCCCCGGGGGAACCTGGGGTGAGGTGACGGGGTTGGGGCGACACCCTCAGCCCGTCACTGGGCAGGCTTGGAGGAGGGACCGCCGAGGGACCTCCTGGGCCTTTACCTCCCTGCTTCCTGTTGGAGGAAGCCCGGCTGGTTTGGGATGCCAAGCTCCAGCCTGCTGGCCCTGACGTTGCGGGCCGGATGCTGCATGGGCACAGAAGGACGAAAGGGCTTAGGCTGTGGTTTCATGCCTTTGTCCTTCTGAGCAGAAGAGACAGAGTCCAAGGTAGCATTGGACTTCTCGATCCTCTGCAGGTGACCTTCCACCCCAGGGCTGAAGAGGTCAGTCCCCAAAAAGGGAACATCCGCCAACTTGTGCTGGGTATCCGAAGTAAAGGTGGATATCCTCAGCCAAGCCCGCGACGCATAGCCACTGCGGCCGCCACAGACCTGGCACATGAGTCCCCAATGTCTAAAGCAGTCTGGAGCTGCTGTTTGGCCACTGCCCTACCCTGGTCCCGCACCTGCCTGACCGTGGTCTGCAGATCCGGGGAAGATGAGGGACGACTCATCCAGGGAGCCCAACAGGGCACCAGAAAATGTGCCATGAGGACGGCCGAACTGGCCTGGCGGCCGAGGAGGACGCAGCATAGACTTTTCGCCCGCATAGTCCAATTTCTTGACTCCTGTCAGGAGGTTTGTCCACATCCCTAGCGCCCCAGCACGCCGGAAAACGCTGTCGGTAACCAACCCTCAGCCGAGGGTGTTCAAAACCGACAAGGAACCGGTAGGGACCGTGATACTTCCTGGCCATCCTGGCTGAAGGCGCAGGACAGGAAGCAGGGGCTGCCAGAGCTCCAAGGCTGGACCCACTATGGCCTCGCCACCAGAAAGGCCTCCTAGGGGAATCCCCGGTCCAGAATCTCCGGGGATACCTGGCCTGCTTAGAAACGGGTTCAAGCTTCATCCCGGTGGACTCCAGATGAGCCAAGCAATCCTAGGAAGGACGGAGGGCTATCGCCCACCGACTGTTCTTCCTGAGGACTCCAAGTCCATTCGCTTGGAGAAAAGGGAGGAATCGCCTTCGACTCGAAGAGTCCTCAAAGAGCTGCCTTGGCCTGAGCCACCCTCCACCTGCTGAGGTCGATCGGGAGTGAGGTGACAGACAGCCTATGGGCAGTCCCTGAGCCGACCGAGAATTTTTGGTCGGAGCCCCAAC
This sequence comes from Neoceratodus forsteri, assembly GCA_016271365.2. NCBI lineage: Eukaryota > Metazoa > Chordata > Ceratodontiformes > Ceratodontidae > Neoceratodus > Neoceratodus forsteri. The sequence continues at coordinate 673,956,256 of CM028134.1, read as the reverse complement.
TAACGGCTGTGGAGGCAGAGGTTCCACCGAATCGATGGGGAGCTGGTTTTGGTCGAACAACCGCCTGGGAACAGGCCTCTGATAAAACGAGGGGTGTTTCCGCCGCTCCGGTGACAGCCACTTAATGGCCGGGGAAGACGACGGCGTCGGCTTATTCCCGGTCAGAAGGAGCTGTTGCCACATGAGTTCCTCATATCTTCGACGCAACTTGCGCTGAAGCCTCCCCTCGTCCGAGGAGGAGGAAGAGGACGAGCGGCGGCGCCGCTTGCCGCGGTGCCGAGACCGAGACCACCTATGACGGCGGGATCGGCTGGACCGCCAAGACGTCCTAAGATCGAGAACCTCGGCTTTGCCGAGGACGGTGCGGAGGTGTCCGGAACCGCACCCCTCGGTTCGGAAGATTCAACCAAGGCTCCGAACCGAGGCACAAGACGGCTGACGGGTCCTCAACTCCCCACCGGGGAACCGGGAGAGGGATTCCGGCTTCTCCAGCAGACAACCCGTCAGCGGGTCGAGAAAATCTCGACTGCGTCGGCGGAGCCTCGATCAACTGGCCTGACGGGGACACCGGTGAGACCAGTGGCGAAGCCGATGAGTCGACCGAAGTCGACGGCGCGACAACTCGGGAGAGGGATCTTTCGGCCCCAAGAGCGCCGACGGTGAGACTTACCTTTGTCTCTTTGGACCGAGAAAACGGTCCAGAAGAAGTTGACCTCACCTTTAGTCGAGAGGGTCAGACAAAGCCCTTAAAAGAAGCTGAGTAAGAGGCACCGAGAGAGAGCGACAATGCCGCAGCCGAGTAGAAGCGGCCCGCCACCTCCTTCTTTGAGGCCATCATCTGCCGAGCTGATCCGCTGAGCCCGCCGCTGGACACCGCCGACCGGGCCTCTTTTGACTTTACCGGAGGAAATCGCTTCTCGGGACGCCCCAGTTGTAAACGGGCAGCACGGTCTTAGAGGACGTAGGCCGAAAAGGAAGAGCACAGGTCGCAGGCCTGCAGGTCGTGCTCAAGGCCCAAGCAGTAGACGCGCGTGGAGTGCGGATCCGTCCGAGACATCTTCTGCCCGCAAGGGCATCTCCGGAAACCGGGAGTCGATTTGTCCATCGCAGCCGCGAGGGAGAGAAGACCGAAGTCTTTTTAGCAAAAACTTTTTAATTTCGAAAATTCGAAGAATTAGGAACCAGTCTTATACGCAGAGCGTTAAGGAGGGAACCTGAGCTTCCAAGCAGTAAGGAAGATCTGGCGTCATGGGGCGGAGCCGAGAGTTTTACCACCCGGGTGGGTGGGAGGAGCCAGCTTGAAGACCTTTCGGCAAGATTTAAAGCGGCAAGGAACCTGCCAGACAGTGTGCATGAACAACATATACATGTGCCTAGGATGACGGCTTGGCCCACCTAGTCTGCCCATTTCTCTAGCTACTGGATAAGCTGCAGATTCTAGTTAACCAACAGCCTACTTCCTCCTACTCCCCCGCACTATAACTGCCTTATGTCTGTCCCATGCATTCTTGAATTCCCCACTGTTTTTGACCCCATGACATCCTCAGGAAGTTAGTTCTATGTGTCCTCCACCATCTCCGCATCTTATGTACACCTCCAAAACATTGTACACTTCAGGTATATTTCACCTCATCTGCACCAAACTTAATATTTAGCAGTATACACCTCAAAACACACTTCAGCTTCTACCTTGTGTTACTGAGTGTATCTTTTTGGCTGTGTAGGGACACCACTGGCACTTTTTGATTTCTGAACTTCGAACTCCTTACAGTACCTCATCATCAGCCGCAGTCTGATCTCGGGCAGCAGCTGGAGCTCCATGTTTAGCTGGTCAGTGCTTCATAATAACCAATCTTTTTTCCAGAGTTAAGACAATCTCTTGTTTATAACTAAAAAAATACCCTGACGTCAAGGGTTCTTTACATAGATGCACAGAAATTGTCGGCAGAAAAGGATCATCAGGCCCATCTATCCTGCCCATTTTACTTTATTTTTTTTTAAACCATAAACTGGCCAGAAGTGAAGAAAAGACTTTGGGCTACTGCTCTCTCAGACTGAAAAATTAATCTGATGTTAATCTGTAGGGGTGAGCGTGACCAGACAGCACAGTTCAGATTTGGTTCAAGTTCCATAATTTGCATAAATTCTAAAGCTTGGGGCCCGCTCATTCCAGAGGAATGACTGCTGCTGCTAAACTTAGTGAGGGATTCCTGGGTTTGAAACATTTATTTTAGGTGTGTTCTGAAGTGGGCGAGAGGATATCAGTGATACATATGAACTAAGACATGACACAAAATGTACTATACCCACTAAATCTAATTAAATATTCAGAAGCCTGGCAAGGCTCTTGATTGCCTTTTGGATCATCATTAAGGTCCTTGAAATAAGAGATCTAGATGCCAACTGACTGTGCGGAACGCAGCAATGTTCTTGTGTCATGTGGCTTGTGCCAGACTGCTAGGAAAAAATAAGTTAATTAACTATAGAGCCAGAAGCCGTTATTGTAATTGGACTTATAATTGCAACAACAACCTTGGAGCTGGTCATCTCCTTGGATTAATAACTAGCTGGAGGAAGTGTCTCTCTACTGTGCCTCGGACCATCCTCTCCCCAGCCTGTCGTTCACCTGTCGGAAATGACTGGCTTCTTAGTCATTACTGCTCTCAAGTAATATGCCAGCTGGTGAGGGTTGTTAACCACCACAAGGTATGCAACAAGGTGCACTAACACCACTCTGGACTGTCACACTCCAATTACTGAGTTCTAATGTTGTTTTATGGACAGTTTCAATGAGGCAAAAGCTTTGAAAGGTACTATTGCTTTAAATACAAGACTCCTTTCCGAGGGTTTACTTTGGTCAGTGCCTGGCTATTCTTCTGTTTTCTATGATAATATCACATGATCCTGCATTCCACAACGCAGAGAGAGCAGGCCTGTATGTGAGGTACTTTTAAGTGTCCACTGACATGCTCTGGCCCGCCACTGGAAAAGGTGCATTTAAGTATCTGGGACTGTAGGTTGAGCAAACCCTCATCTACTCAATCCACATTACCAAACTTTTAAGTACACATCATAAACCGAAGAAGATCTTGCCTCAGCTTGTCACCAGAAAATTACTCCTGCAACCTACCCATTTACCTGCCCTGGAGTATTCAGGTGAAATTTACAGACCCGCCAATTCCTCCTTATTGCAAAAGTAACTGGAAATATAGACATGTGCAGATATGCACAAAGATGTGGCAGGAATAATCATCACTGTACCTTATATGCACCCTTCACCTCCCCAGAGGTGAGCAGGGAGTTGATATGGGCAACACTGATATATACAGTGAGTGTATCCATGTACCCCACCCTCCATACCCTTACCTGAAAGATTTACAACCCAGGCACACACAAGACTCATCAATTAATGTCACAGTCCAGGAATATCCTATACCTACAGTACAAAAAACACTCAAATCATTTGGGCACAGGTATTCTTCAAAGCAAAGTCCTCGAAACCAGGAACCAGATAAAGTCAAGGGCAACATCCTTGTTCTCTTTCAAGAGGGCCCTGTTTAACCATGTTCATAAAACCTGCACCCATCAACCTCTTACTCCTTCCTCTTTCTATACTCTGTGTAGCTGTGCATCTTCACAGATGACACAAAGCTCTGCGGTAGCGTAGAAAGTGAGGAAGGGATCAGGGAGACGCAGAGGGATCTACAAAGGCTAGAGAGGTGGTGTAAGGTTTGGCAGTTGCAATTCAACACCAAAATAAACAAGGTTATGCACCCGGGAGATTAAACTGAGCACTGTGACAAAGGAACTGGACCTTGAAGTCATCATTAGTGACTCCCTCAAACAATCAAGCCAGTGTAACAAGGCCTATGGTAAGGCTAATAGGATGCTGGGGTGCATCAGAAGGGGTACCGACAGGAGGAAAAGGAGGTACTATTACTACCTCAATATGTCAATGGTGAGACTGCACCTGTAATACTGTACTCATTTCTGAAGTCCTCACCTAAGGAAGGCAGGGACAGGCTGTAGATGGTGCAGTGCAGGGTGGCAAGAGGATTCAGAGCTACCAGGGCAGATCTTCGAAGATCATCTCATAGCACTGAGCATGTACTTGATGGAGACCAGGTGAGAGGGAAGGATGTTATGAAGACCAGGTTCCTGAAGGAACAACAAGGTGAACTGCAGAGAACTATCCAGCAGCAGTAGAATGTCAAGAACCCAAGGCCATAAAGTGGAAACTGGCTTGGGAGAGAGAAGGGATGTTTTAGAGGAATCTGAATAAGTTCTATTTTACAGAAAGGGTGGTGGAGCCATGGAACAGTCTGCCAGCGGAGGTGGCGGGTGCCAAGACCATAGAACGGTTTTAAACATGGCTTTGACAGAGTGAAGGGTTTGGTCACTGCTCAGGTTGGTAGCAGTAGGGAGGGGAGCAGGGGGTGGACAGGGATGTATAAAACCCTGTATGGGCAATAGGTCCCAAGGCAGAAGGGGAACTTTAAAAAAATTAACTGGACCTTTGATCTTTTTCTTCCATCAATGTCTGTTTCTGTGTTTCTACTCTCCTCTTGCTGGAAATTGCTGCAGGTCATCAATTTATTGCATCTAGCTACATATGTACACTGTAATTTAGAAAGTGCCATCAAATCATGTGTTTGAAAGTTTATATCTATGATACATAGTGCATTCCACTTGTATGCATATCGCTATATGCACGTCATGTCCCATTCCCAAACCAATGTACTTTAACAGCTGCTGATGCCGCAAAGAAAAAGTTGAAAAACAGGATATTTAGGTACAATTCAGCTTGCGTTCCATATATACTCTATAGATTTTTCCTCCCCATTATTTATTTCTGAGGAAATTTGCATGAATACATGATCTTTATACCTCAGAGTTCATCTGCCTCTTTAGCTTACTCCCTACTTGAAGTCATAATCCTGTGTTGTGATAACACAATCTGTTGCCATGGGAGTAACTGATATCACAAAGAGTGCATTATAACCTCAGGTAGGAAGAAAACAACAGGAACAGATGAACTCTTCAGGAACAAAGATCCTGTTTTCATGCAGATTACCTCAGTAATGCATAATGGGAAGGAGGAATACAGAACTAATGTGAAATACAAGCTGCAATGTGTCTAAATATTATGTTTTGTAAAATTTTTGAAGTCATCAGCTGCTGTTTAATAAAAAAAAAAAACTGCTTGTATGCACACCACATTTAATTTGTAGGCACACTTCTTTCCTTCAGACAGGGACACAACAGACATCGTCAATCATGCCTATTTAACAGGTGTTAACTGTGCTGCCAGTGGCTATATAATGTCAGTTTCAGCCTGCCTATTTTTACAGCCAGCAGCTATAGAGAAAACAAATAGCTTAAGTATCTTAGTGTGGGTAACATCTGATATATTGGTATGTTTTGGATGAGTCGGACACACTCAATAAATGTAAAACTGAACAGCGTGTGAGAAAGTGCGTTTTTACTTGAGTGGTTCCACTGATTTTAAAGCAATTTTGGCTGTATGTAATTTTGGATGTATACATAAAAATAGGATGTCCCAAGCATGTGCATGCATCAGAATTGATAAACTCCTCTGCCGATGCTGAAATGTCCCCGAACCTTCTTGTAAAGTGTATTTGACACCTGCTATAAATGAAGCATCCTAGAGTGCAGAATTTCAAAATGAATAAAAATGCTTTATCTTTTCTTGTTTGTCGCTTGCAATGATTTTTTGTGTATTGGTATCTGTGTGGGTTTACTGGGAGCTTAGCTGTACTGTTCTCTTTTAGATCTGTGTGCATTTGCAGTGTATAGTTGCTGGATTAGTTTCCATTATATTTTCTTTCAGCTGCATTTCTGGTGTATGGTTTTGCAATGTTATACTTTGTCAGTAATTTTGTCTTTCCCGGGTGGTGGAGATGGTGGGGTAATTGAATGTTTCAGCTCATTTGGATCATGAGAAAAGAATTACAGGAAAAAATGGAATTGGTTTGTTCTTAAAATTTTCATTCTTTTATGCGTTACTGCATGTGGGGGTTGGGGCTGGTTTCATGAAGGTGAGGAGGGTTTGCGGTGTTTCGATGTGGTAGTGTCACTTGCATGTCTTTCTCTGCATTAGCGTTCAAGTAACATGCCTTTCAGAGCATTTAAGGACAGGATACCCCATGTGACCAGAACCTGGACAATCAGATGGCAGAATTTGCTAGCCCTCATTTGACAAATCATCATCAAACAAACATTTGTCAATGCTGAGTGTTTGCTTGCTGGCATTAGCAGTGGAAGTGCAGGAGTTAGATGCAGTATAGGAATGGCAGTGATATATTGAACAGACACCAACTCCACCCCCCGCCCTGCAGAGAGACAGGCATTGGGTCGTCACCCATAACAGTCACGACATTTCACCTCACCCTACCCTGCAGGCACTGACAAGTGTCGAGGTGTGCCTTGGGGTGTTTGGGATTTACACTCACCTCATTCCATAAGGAAATACGCTGAAATGGGTGCAGTATAGGAGAATGGTGTGAACTCTGGGGCCAGAGAGTCTAAGGCGCACCTCGATACCAGTCACTGGCCGCAAGGGGTGGGGTGGTGGTGGAATGGCGTGAGCATTACTGTTGACAATTGCAAGTTACACCCCTGATGCCTGTCAGTCCCTACAGGATAGGACGTTATGGTCAGAAACCCTGAGGCCCTGGGCATGTCTTGGTATTTTTTATTCTAAGTTTTCAACATGGACTTTTTGTGACCCCACCGCATGAGCAGTGACACTATCAGTTTGTTAGCCAAAAGGTAATTTTGCACAATGACTGCCATTAACTTCACAAGTGCGAAAACACATTTCCAACATGATGTGGAAAATGACAGCTGTACTGTTCATGATACGGTATAAAAAAATGGTAATGTTGAAAATCTGGAGCGAAAATATAAAAAAAAAAAACTGGTTAAGTCACGAGCTTGCATAGAAAGTGCGCAATGCACACCAGTAATGTAATTTGGGGGATTTTATTTTTCAGCAGATTTTCAATATAGGCATTTTGGGACCTCCCCACATGAACAGTGTTACTGTGATTTTCTTAATCTGTCCCGAACCCTGATTTTCCACAGCGAAAGCGCTATTCTGAGCTGGAAGTGCGAAAACACATTTCGGCCAGGATGTGAAAAATGACAGCTGTACTGTTCATAAGGAGGCGTGAAAAAATGCCAATGTTGAAAATCTGAAGTGAACCTATTACAAATTCACGAATGTGCGAGTGTGCGTGGAAACTGCGTAATACACACTCATAAGTTATTTTTAGAAATTTTGTTCACCAAATTCGCAACATAGGCTTTTTGAGAGCCCACCTCATGCACAGTGACAGTGTGGTTTCGTTACTCTGTCCCGAAAGGTGATTCCACGTAGTAACCACGAAATCACCTTTCGGGACCGAATAACCAAATGACAGTCACCAGATGCATGACATGGGGTACTAAGAACCCAATGTTGAAAATTTGGAGCAAAAATTCGAAAATATGAGATATGCACCAAATTTGAGAAAACCCTATTTATGCCATTATACAGCTTACCAGCATTTCTTCAGTTCACGGTCGGCTTTGAAGACTGCAGACATGTTCCCACTCCACTGAAGATAGTCTCGCCAGCCTCCGGAGGAAAGTATAGGGTGGTGGGGGGTGTGGGGAGATGGGGTACGCAGATGGTGGGCATGGGTTGTGGGAGGGGAGCAAGAGTCTCAACGAGGGACCATGTTCTTTTTTTTTTTTTTTTTTTATATGTTACATGGACGACGTGGGACTTTTGCCATGCTGGGGTGGGCTCCCAGAGTGGCACCTGGAAGTTTTAGGGGGCTGGGGTGCCAGTGGGGGACTGGGCACCCCCATTGGCCATACAGTGTTTGGGGGGAGACACATGAGGACGCTGGACTTCTGCCACGCTAGGGTGGGCTCCCAGAGTGGCACCTGGAAGTTCGTTTATACCAACATGAAAGGGAGAGCAGTTATCAACCGATTCACCAGGAAGCTAGGTCCCCCCCCCTCCCATTTTTTTCTCCTCACTTACTTTGGGAGACAGTATAGCGTAGGGGTTAAGAACAATGAGCTGCAAACCTGGAGAACCGGGTTTGAATCCCACAGCCACTACTTGCATGCTGCTTGATTATGAGCAAGTCACTTATCTTCCCTGTGCTCCCAGGATGCACCTGGAAACAAGCTTAGGCTTAGTGCATCTTTACTGGTCCTTGACCAGCAGTAAGTGGTTAAATGTACCACCAAAGAAATGTCTGCAGTTACCACAGGAGATGCAATCAGAGTAGGCATCCTCCCACCTCTCCCTGGAATGCTGCATCCACAGTGCTTCCATGGGTCAGGCTCATAACATGAAACTGGATTCCTTTATGTAAGTCAATGCACTATTGTGAACTCCACATGGTTGGCTACACAGAATATTTTATATCAGTCCAAAAGCAATACTAGAGCTGGCTCCGTGCGCTGGGAGATAGAGGACTGCCTAGCATGCTGACAACCCAGGTTCACACCGAGCCGGAATGTTAGGAGCGGAGGCCGCAGAGGGTTTTGGGAGGTTCTTGACGCCTCCCGGGGAGTAGAAGCACCACCCTTTGGCAGCTCCTTGCGGTCGGATTCTAGTATCGCACTCTTGCGACATGGGTGACCACACGCCGTATACACGAGTGATAGGATGCTGCAGCATGCTTCCTAGTGGGCAGGGGAAGAAACACATGGCCACCCATGCCACATGTCAGCAGGATGATGGCTGCCTCCTCCGCGAAGCCCCCAAGTTGCGCCTTGCCTACTGATGCAGAGCGAGGTAGTGCCTACGTGGCACTCACCATCCCTTGCCTGATGCCCCCACAGGTGGGGGGGCCCTCCGGTGAAGGGATACACTGGGCTAGTCGAGACGGCATGAAAAGGGTGCAGCAGATGGTGGAACAGGAGAGCGGTTGAGGAACAGGCTTGGTCACCCGAGCAGTGGGCGGCTGGGAAGCAGGGGATAAAATGATAAAAATAAAAAAAGATAATACAAAAGCAATACTAGGTAAAATGTGCGCTGCATGAATACAGGCTTCTTTTGATTTAGTTAGCAATCATTAGACTGTCTGGATCTTATTCTGTGTTTAATCCTGCAGTCATTCATATGTGGACTCCCAGGTCCTTGTCAGCCTTTACTGAACTCTAGTAGCGCCACATATTGTGTACACAGGTACTATCACTATTTACCCCCCCCCCCAAAAGTGCGCACACACACACACACACACACACACACACACCTCACTGCTCTATCTACGTATCTGCTCCTCTGGTTCTTACCTCCTATGTGCATTACTTATCTACTTAAGTCATTATCTCCCTTTTCATCTGGAAAAAGTTCTGGCTCCCCTCCCGCCACCCTTAACCAGTCCATCCCAGCCCCATACTCTGCTCCTCCAGTACTTGTAATGAATGTTTTCATTGCCCACTTCCAATCCTCTTCCTGTCATCTGCCTGTTCTGCCTGCCTCCTAATCTCTCAAACCTGCACTTTTTCTAAATGTTCTTTGTATTACCTTTAATTACCTGGTCAGTAAAATTTTTAAATTGCAAGCTGTATCCTTACCCATTTTTGCAGTGTTGCAAAATTTTTGTTAGTCTTGCACCTGTATTTTATTTTCTGCACAGAACAGTGTTTGCCTGTACCTTCCTCCGGCACCTCCACCCCTGGTCCTACCAGCAGCTCTGGTTCAGTAGGTTTTATCCATGAACTGGTTTTGAAATACACAACTATCTATTGCATCTCTTAGCTGCTGACCACCAGTTTGTTGCTTTAATTCAGGTACAGTACTAAGCGGTTTCCTAAGAACATATCTGCTGTCACGTCAAGCCTACAGTGGTTGGGCACCATTTATGTTAACTATGTATTTGTATAGTATTCTGTAATACCTCTACATCCATGACAAAGGACAGAAAAGTAAACAAAAAGAAACTGCTCTGCAATTCCAGATAAAGAACAATACCCTATGTCAGGCTCAAAATTGTACAGTATCAAACACAAAGGGGCCAACACCCCCCCCAAATCCTTCCTGCCTAATAAACATGAAATTGTAGTGCTTTCCTGGATTATGACTTAGTTCCCATCAACACCACCCACTCAGTGAAAGCCAAATCAAAATAACTTCCTTACACGCAAACTCAGCGCCTCTTTTCACTACCTTAAGGTCCAGGGGAAAGCTGCTAAAAATTTTAACTATTTAGGTATGGAGTTCTATAGGAGTAAGAATATGGATTCCTTACATACCAAAAACATTGCATCTTTCAAATGAAATGGTTTAAATGCAATTTAAGGCACAATAAAACTAGGGAACACCTATATTTGTGTACAGCAGTTTCATAGGTTAGCACAATGGGCCCCGTATGTCCTTTTACTGTTACGTTGGTTTACAGCGTCAAGTTTAACAGTTACATTTGCATTTTGCACAGCAATGTGTTTATTCTCATCAGAGTAATTCATCTTTTTCTTTACACTGCAACGGCAATAAGAACCAATATTTCTCCCTGGCAGCCTCTTGCAAACTAGGTGCGGCACCTGAATGAGGCTATCCTGGTTAGGAAAACATTAATTAAACTTCCGTTTCACTATCTGGTTTGAATAAAGACTTTTGACTTTTAAATGACATACTCATTTCTTTTTACTGATTTTTTTTACTACTTCCAAACTATTACAGTCTCAAAAGGTTCAAGCTTTCAAAGTTGCCAAGAACTCACAGTAAATTCTCGGTTTCAGTATTTGTTGGTTATCTGAAATACTGTACATTTTAGTGCTATGAAATTCAAGCAATCGTACACAGGGGCACGTGCTACATGTAAAGCCATCCTACAACACGTCTTAAGTCAACAAAAGGGAAGCAATATTTAGCAATGACTACATATCACCAATAAAGTACAGCATGCACTGCACCTGGGCTAGAGTTTTTATGAGTTAACAATTCATTTTATAAAGTGCTCTCTGCACTAAATACAAGTGGCTTTTCTCAAGAGCCAATATACATGTGTCCAAGTATGTTATTGCCTGCAAATATTTTGCATGTGTTAGTCTACAGAGAATCTCACATTTACAAAATTGCTACAACTTTCTAAAACTGCAGATTCTAAAAGCCAGCCATTACTCCTCAATTTGTCCTAACAAAATTGCAAATGTTTTATCTGTTTGCTGCAATCACCATTTGTCTTATCAGATGTTTTAAATTGCCAATAACAGAGCCATATCACCCTGCAGACACCAAATGCTTTCCTCAAACTGCTCAGCTGCCCTAAATTTTGTGAAATCTTCATGTCCTCTCCACCTGTCTGTGCCTATTGAGTTGAATTCCTCTGAAGAATCAGGTTCTGTGCCCACAGCTGAAACTTAACCACTGCTTCAGAGCAAGCCAAAAAAAACTGTTTGTTATGGAAAACTGGTCCTCTGTCCTTAATGCTAGTTTAAAAAAAAAAAAAAATTAAGAGATTCCTAAAACAGGGACAATACATTCCATTATATACATTCTATTTTATAATTTAGCAGGATCCACACGTACTGTTACTGATTTTACTGGAATACCAGCTATGGAAGTTCTCCCCCCAGCTCCTTCCCTCTGATGCTCACTCGCTGACCCCTCTAACCCCAGGCTTATTCCCCTTGGCGCAGGCACCCCCTCCACAAGGAACTTGGTCACTAGCCCTGGCTTGCCCTCCAGGGTGGGGGCACAGGAGTGGGACCCCTCCAGTGGACCTTGCTCTGTAGTGGGAGCGGTGGCAGAGAGCAGTCACTAGCAGGCTGGCATTTTTTGTGGAGTTCCCCCCCTCCCCCGGGGTGGGATGTAATGACGCCAGCGCCCACCCCACCTCCTGACATGTGGTGCCGGGCCGTGACGGTACCACCAGCCTCTGCCAGAGGTCCGCATTGCACCAGACACTCTTCTCCTGTCCCTCGGGAGAAGAGAGAGCAGTCCCTGGAATGCTCAATCCTTCTCCCCCTGGCTGCCACCCCCCTTCCCCGACTCCTGAGTCCGTCACCAAACCTGGGATGTCGGCACGGCAAGCGGATGCCTTGATGATGTGCAGGTTGGCTGGCGCTATGGAAGTGTTTTAATGCAGAACTATTGTTAGTTTAGTTATGGCCCCAAAACATACAAGATGTTACTTATTAGAAAGACGCTATTTGCATATTGAACAGGTACTCTTTTTTTTTTTTCCTCACAATGTCGCAATTTAAAACCAACAAAATGCCCTCATGACAATTCAGTCTTTTTGTTGTTGTTGTTCAGGTTCCCCGATTTAAGTGTCTCAGGGAGAAGGAACCTATGGCTGGGTCTCGAACTCTAATGACCACAGTCTGTTGAGAGGGTCCCACAAAGATGCAACAGAAAGGGAAACTGGAAGGGGCATGAGGGAAGTAGGTGTCCATTATGTTGTACCAGAAAAGAGGACTGCATATAGTTTTGATTTTTTGTTTTATTTTGCCGGGGGCGGAGGGAACAGTACCAAATCTGCACAACTGCCAGTTTCCCCAATAATGATAACTGCAGGTAAAAACCATGCTAAAGGCCCTAGGAAATTTCAAGGACTTTCTGTATGAAGAATAATAGTTAGCAATTGTATAGCACTTTTCGTACACACTGCATCCCAAAGCACTTCACAAGCAAGGAGATATTGGCAGTGAAGTGATCATAAGTATTTTATTTATTGATTACAATTTGTAGTGCCAATGAAAACCTTTTAAAGACCAGAGCCTTGTACATAAACGGCCTCAGGGCAGCGGCAACATACAATAATGCTAAAAACAACATTATAATTCACACACAGTTTGTAAACGTGCAGTGGCAGCCATTCCGAGAAGAAAAAAAAAAATTTTAAAAAACCAAAACACACTCACAGCCATGGATAACTGTCTCAACCGGTTTTATGAGGAAGGGGATGTTGCTAGGCACAGGATTAAATGCCTATCCATATGAAAAGTGCCTTAGGTTCTTTTTACTTCCACCTGACCACTCACCAGAAAAGCACCAGAGATGGGCAGAAGGGCCATGGTTTAACATCTTATCCAAAGGACAGCACATCCAGTTATCCCCTTGTAATGCTCAGCAGTGCCAGCATTTGACGTATAAATCCAGGAACTTTTGGCCCAGATAAGTATGCGCGACAAAAGCCATATGAACACCTATGTGTGTTGTTACAGTTGCTGATTTATATGTTCCAAGCTCTCATCAGTGACTAGTAAAAGGATAACTTATTTTAAACAGTCAAAAACCAACAGGATCAGTAACAGACAAGAACTTGGCTGATGCCAAGGGATTTGGAGGGGTGGGTGGAGTCTTTATACCAAGATTTACTACAGGACAGATTATTCACCGCGGTATGTGGAACCTGAGTTGCATGCAGATCATCCGATTACTAGTATGTAACAGGTAATATGATCTGGAAAGTATACAGTACACTGATCAGCAACAGCCTTTTCAAAGTAAATAATCAATCTGCATCTTATGCAAGAGCTAATGGGTGCAATGATTGTTCACTCTAGTTTGAGTTGGTTTCTATAGCAAGGAGGAGTACATTTATAACTTACAGATGTAGCAAAACAATGAATGCAAAGGGATTTTCTCCCAGTCCTTGCTCAGTCTGCTATAAACCAACAACAAATGACTTCTTATAAAAACAGACTAGTAGACTAGGTGTGGATACTGAAAAGGGGGAATTTGTTTATTTGGATTTTGGATACAAACCTGTGCTCAGCTAGCCAGTCTCAGAAGAGGTCTATAGATGTATTGGCAAAAATACTCCTATGTCTCAGTCTTCTTGTACAGACTCTGATGCATCACAAAAGAGCACGGTTTCCACAATACGAAGACAAACTTCTTTTGAATGTGAACAGTTTAACCAGTTGCCTTCTACTGCATCAATGTCCCTCAGATCTGCACCCCAGAGGCACCCGTCAGTTCTGTAGAGTTGATATGTGCCCGATTAGGTACACATGAATATATGAAAACAGCAGAAAGCTGCCTCTTAGTCTATCTAGTCTGCTCGATTTGTGGCACACCTTATCCAGCAACTACTGTAGGCTTCATCCCCTACCCATCAACCCGACCTTCCCTTTCATCCCAACTTGCCCTCAATCCCCATTTACCCTGACCCTGCCAGTCACCTGATCCCACCCCCTCCTGAATCCACCCACCATCTGAGAGATGGCCTCCACTGGGAGTTCACTTCATAACTTAAGAAGCATCTTTTGATGTCCTTCTTGAACCTCCCCCCACCAGCTTACAGCACTGCCCCCTCTTGTGGTCTGGTTCCCATGGAGACAAAAGAGGTCCTCTGTAGTCACCTTGTTAAGTTTTAGTTACCTAAAGATTTCAGTCATGTCTCCCCCTCCCCCTGAGCGAGTACAGCGGAGTCAGCCCCACGATGCAATGCAGTAATTTGCAGTACATGACACCTCACAAAATACTGGAGTAGAATGGGGCTTAAATGCCAATAAATTACACAGTTCCCTGCAGCACACTGCAACATATTGTGATATACTGTACTGTTGCATTACTGCATTGCATCCTTGCTGGTGCTGCTGTACATGTTGTGATCACTCTACCAGTCTTCATATGCCTTGCTCTGCTGCCCCCTAGACCTTTCTGTCACCCTCCTCTGGACTGCCTTGAGCATGTTGATATCCTTTTTCAGGTAGGGTCTCCAGCACTGCATGCCATACTCCAGGTGCTGCTGCACCAGAGGTCTGTACAGTAGCAATAGAACCTTCTCTCGTCCGCTCGTGAACCCTCTCACAGCACACCCAAGCATTCCGTTTGCTTTGGCTACTGCCTTTCTTCACTGTGTGTTTTAGGTCTGCTGGTGATGGCTTTCCAAGTTCTTTTCCTCTTCTGATTTGGTGACTTGCACGTGCGCGCGCACACACACACCAGCTGTAGTCAGTCCTTGGGTTCTTACCTCCTATGTGTGCATTACTTTGGCTTTGAATTGAACCCAATCTGCATGTGCCAGATGAGTTTTCCAGCCTCACCAAGTCTTCTTTAAGGTCTTATATCCCCCCCTCATCTACATTTATCCTCACTGATATTGGTGTCATCTGCACAGAGGCAAATCTTGCATTTTATGTAGATATGTGCAAAGCTGGCAAACTTCACTTTGCAAAATAATTTGCAAAGTTTGACAAATTCACAAAGTGCCAACTTCGTGAAGTTTTTGGCAGGAAAAGTTTCACTTTTTCATGAGAAGTTATGTAAATTCACTGGCAAAGGTGCAACTTTGCCATAACATCGCCTCACTTAACTCCTGAAAATTTTTTTTTTTTTTTTTTCCAGGAAAACAATGCGAAGAGGCAAAACGGTGAAGTGGGCAATTTGTGAAGTTATTCATGAAGGTGAATTTTGCAAGTTCGATTCGCCAAAATAAAAACTTCACAACATATCTACTTTTATGCCATCTCCTATGTCACTTAAGAACACACTGAACAACACTGGCCCAAGCACTGGGCCCTGTGGTACCCCATTAGTGACTTCCTTTGAGACAGAGAGCTGCCACTCCCCCCACCACACTCAGAGTCTTAACCCTTAACCAATTTGCCTCCTATCTAGTTAGCTTATTTCCTGCCCCAGGCCCTCCAATTTCCAGATACACCTGCTGTGGGGCATAGAATAAAAGGCCTTGATGTAATCCAAGTACCAGGTCAACTGCTTGGTCCTTGTCTGCTATTCATGTTACTCAATTAAAGTCAATCGGCTGGTTTGACAGTATCTCCCTGCTATGAACCCATGTTGCCTCCAGGAACCCGACCAGTCTTACCTTTAGAATGGTCCTTATTAGTTTACCAAGAACAGAGGCCAGACTGACTGACCTGTAGTTGCCAGGATCATCTCTGGGCCCACTTTTGTGGAGTGGCACCATGTGTGCGGTTCTCCACCCCCTACATACCACCCCCCATATCTAGTAAACTGTTGACTAGACCCACCATCTGATATGCCAGGTCCTCCGCCAGCTCCCTCAATACCCTTGGGTGAAATGCAATCCTGACCTGGGGACTTGTTTACTTTGAGGACCCTCAGCCCTCTATTTTCCCTGTCTGCAGGAACCCTGCCTTCTGCCCCGTCCCATCTCTCTTACCCCCCATCCTCCCTTCTGGCAGTGGTCCATCTTTTCTTTCATACCAGCAGAGCAGAAATATTTGTTCAATACTTCTGCTTTCTCTGTACTACCCTCCCCTTATCTTCACTATTCCCTCTTTTTCTTCAGTTTCTCTCAGATACACTGGAAAAAGGCTCCCCCCTCCTCTTTTTTTTTTTTTTTTTTTAATCCCTCCTGATGTTTGTAACTCCTTTCTGGCCTTGGCCTTCTTTACAAAACTGCCTGACTCCTTAGCTTTCTCCAAAGTATTCCACCCTATATTCATCCCCTGGGACTTCCTAAATTCCTATTTGAGCCCTCTTTCCTTACTGCCTGGCCCACGTCCTTATTACACTAACGGTCTCCTAGCTTTGAGTGCTTTCCTTCTGTCCAGTATATTTCTTGGTGACAGCCTCCATCCCTTCCTTGATCACTGTCCTTTGACCCACTCCTGTACCCTTCTTGGGGCAAGCTAGGCATCCCCTTAGTATGTCCCCATCTTCCTAACAAAAATCGGCCTTCCTATAAAAAGTTTAATGCCTTCATACAAGTATTTGCGGGCTCCTTACTGATACCCACTCTGAACCACACCGTTCAGTAGTCATTTCCCACGGGGCTCCTCTAGCTCGAAGTACTGCATATAATCCCAATAGTCAACAACAGATCCAGGAGGGCCTCCTCTCGTGTGTTCGGTAAGTCCCTGAACCAGGAACTTGCTCTGAACTGCATCCAGGATCAACTGGCTCCTGGCACCTGCTGTGGATGGGACCCTCCAATCCACCCTGGGCAAA
Source organism: Neoceratodus forsteri (assembly GCA_016271365.2). Lineage (NCBI taxonomy): Eukaryota > Metazoa > Chordata > Ceratodontiformes > Ceratodontidae > Neoceratodus > Neoceratodus forsteri. Next base: position 673,939,335 of record CM028134.1, on the reverse strand, counting down.
CTGAAATCCCCCCCTATCACCACCTCACCCTTATCTGTTGCCAATCAGATCATGGTATTCACCTCCCTGTCCCTTTCCTCGTTCTGATTTGGTGGCCTACATACTACTCCTAGCCTCACTTTTCTTCCCTTTGTTGTCCGAAGTTGCACCCACAGCACCTCCACCTTCCCTTTCCCAGTCTCCTCCTTTGTGGCAATAATGCCCTCCCTAGTGTACACTGGGGGTTCCATATTATAACCATGATTATTTTTCAGTGACTCATACGAGAGCGAGTCCATTTCGCCAAACACAAATTCAGCACCTATGCAACACAGAAACCATCAAAACACCCACACAAGTACAAAATATACCAGCGTTTAATGCAGGGTGCTACCCCCATCAATATAATCAACTCCGGGGGTGGGCACTAGGGGTCAGGAGTAACTGGGGGGAACTGTAGTATTCAGGGGGATACTGTGGCTGGGGGCAACACTGTCGGGAACCGGAGGATATGGAACGCCAAAAAAAAAAAAAAACATTTCAACACCTTAGAACAATTTAAGAAACATTTACCCAGAGGCAGTCTCGAACCCGGCACCATGCCCATCCCAACCGGTGGTCGTATCCACCACTCCAGGTGACCAGCTCAGCAGCAGAAGGCTTCCTTCTTGTATTCTGCCGAGTATACCCTCTCACATCATTCGCCCTCACTATTCTATCGCTCTACACTCGCTATCCCCTCACACTAGCTATTCTTTTGGGCACGCAAACTGGGTCGCTCAGTTTTGAGTCACTCATTTGCTTCACCCATATCACTTGATACCCGTCGAGTGCCATGCTACCCCCTTTTCCTTTGTCCCTTCCGTATAGCATATACCCTGAAACACAGCGGTCCTAGTTGTCTCTGACAGTCGCTAGATATACTTTCACATCCTCCATCAATACCTACAGGTTAACCATTTGTTCCCCACACTTCCAGCATTGAGGAACACCATCCTCCATCACAACCTTGCGTCTCTCCTCTACCTTGCTTTGCTCCCCTTTCCTCTTTATCTCTTGTTCTTACTCCATGCTCTCCTTGCCCCCAGCTCTGCTCTATTCCCCCTAATCCCACCCTTTTTGACCCCCCATATGTCAGTTATTTGAATGCTCTCTCCTTTAGAAGTCCTCTCCACCTGCCCCCTTCTGCTCTCCCTTTTTCCCTCCTTTCCTGGTCCTTCCACTAATTCAACTGGGTGGAGGGGGCTCACTACTTTCTCTCCTGAAGACTTTGGGTGCATGTGGCCCTTCTGCCAACCTTCAGTTTAAATTCATGCTCTTGCTAATCTATTCCTCCCAGTTCATTCCAGGAGTACCCTGGACCCCCGACTTAGATGCAACCATTCTGGTGCCTTCCTAGTTCCCTATGTACCCAAATCTTTCTTTCCTACAGCACTTCCTCAGGCAGCTATTAAAATCCTCCATCCTATGCTACCTTGCTGTGCTGGCGTTCGGCACTGGCAGCACTTCTAAGAAGGCTACTGATTTAGTGGCCTCTCTTAAAATCTGCCCCACTTCCCTGAACCTCCCTTGCGCCATCCCTACCTCTCATCCACCTAGGTCCCCCCAACCCCTGTGTAAGTGGGCCTATCATCAGGCAAATGCCTTTTGCCATCATTCGCTGGATATACACACCACCATCTTGCTTTGCTGTACTCCACCCCCAATCCCACCTCACCCACCTCACCACTGAATCCCCCAGTACTAAGGCCCTGCCACCCTCTTTATTCTTTTTATATCCCCTTGCCTGCTGACACTACTGTTTCCAGCTCTACCCTGTTTACTACCCCCCTTCTGCCAATCTCCCACCCCAATTCCCTCCTCCTGTACTCCTATGACTGTCTGCTTTTCTTCCCCGCTTCCCTTCTCAGTTACCCCTCCTGCGTTCCCCTCTCCAATGGGGACTCATCATGACACATACCATGACATTCTATCTGCTGTATTTTGATTTCTGACTATCCCAGTTTAGACTGCACTCAGAACTTTGGGACTTGTATTTTCCTGGCTGCTGATAAGAGCTGTAAGCAGCTCTGTCCTCTGCCGAAACACTCTGCCAGCTGTCAAAGGATCAACTCTCTGTGCTACAGGATATTCAAATGAATGAAGGGGTCACTTGATGACCCCTTTAATCTTCCCTATACAAGATCTCTATGAAGAATCCCCATCTCTTCATTTTGCTCACCACCCCCACAGTAACCGTATGTCTCCCTTCCCCCACTGTGCGAGATGCTCCAGTGCACCCAGATTCTGACCACGAGGGATGGCACGCATGTGCCTCCAACTTCATGTCTGTTACTGGAGCAGTGCTTGTCGGAGAGCATTTCTACCCTCCTGGCATGATGCCACTGAGGAAGGGATACTGAAAACATTTCAACTGGGTCTCCTTTGTGGCATCATAAAGTTCCACTTCTGCACCACTGGATCAGTGTGCCATTCCCAGCTTAAGTATTAAAATTAGCTACAGACAGCAATACAGTTAGAACCAAACACAAATGCACTGAATTCAAGACCATTTGGTACCAATGAACTGTGACTGATCTACACTGGTTAGAAGATATTTTAATTCACTTATCGCTCGACACTGATTTATTGAAGACTGGCAGCTTTTATTGGACCAGATACGGTCTTTATAATACAAAGGCTTTTGGGACACATAGGTCCCTTTTTCTGGTGTTTCTGCACTCTCAGCAGAAGAAATAGTTTTTGTATCTAAAATAGCATCACTACTGCTTATGAAATGGTGCTGACAAAACTGCTCTGAATAAAAGAGAAATGACTAAGACAGGACTGGACTGCATTTGTCAAATGTTATGTCAGCAATTCTGAGTGACTCGAGATGAGCCAGCAGTCCTAGGAAGGACTATCGGGTTATCGCTCATTGACTGACCTCCTGAAGACTCCAAGTCCAGTCGCTTGGAGAAAAGGGAGAATCATCTTGGACTCGAAGAGTCCTCGAAGAGCTGCCTCTGGCCTGAGCCACCCTTCACCTGCCGAGGTCGGGTCGGGAGTGAGTGGGTAACTGACAGCCGATGGGGTAGACCTCAGCCGACTCGAGAATCTTTGGTCGGAGCCCCAGTTATGGCTGTGGAGGCGAGAGGTTCATCGGACTTGGTGAGCAAGCTGGTTTTGGCCGAACAACCGCCTGGGTATAGGCCTCGGATAAGTCGTAGGGGTTGGGCCGTCGCCCGGGTGACAGTTAATTTAATGGCCGTGGAAGGCGACGGGTCGGGCTTACTCCCCGCCAGGAGGAGCTGTTGCAACATAAGCGTCCGCACGTCGACGTGACTTACGCCAAGCTCCTCGTCCGAGGAGGAGGACGAGGACCAGCAGCGACGCCGCCATCACGGGTGTCGGTGACCGAGACCGCTTATGACGGTGGGATCGGTTGCCACCGCTGAAGAGGTCCGAGACCGAGTCCCGGAATTTCGAGGTCGGGCAGGTGTCGGTCGGAACCGGCACTTCCCTTCGCTCGGATGGTCCATCCGAGGGCTCCGGAACCGAGGCACAGGCGAGCCCACGGATCTCTCAACTCCTCCGGGAACTGAGAGGGAATCTCGCTGCTAAAGGCTTACAGCCCGTCTTCAAAGGGTCGAAAAATCTCGATCATCGGGTGGGAGTCTCGGTCGTAACCGGGACCTGACGGGACACCGTGAGGCCAGTGGTCAAGCCGATGGTCGACTCGGCCGACGGTCGACGCACCGGGAGAGGGACCTTTCCCGCCTCCCAAGAGGCGCCAACGGAGGGACTTCTCAGTCCCATCTTCTTTGGACCGAGAATAAGGTCCCGCAGACGTAGGGCCTTCTCCTTAGTGGAGGGACAGACAAAGCTCCTTAAAGGAAGTCGTAAGAAGAGCCCAGAGAGCGGGATAAATGTCATGTCGAGGAAGTTACACGTCATACGCTTCCCTCTTCGAGGGCGTACTTCTGCTCGAGTTGATCCGCCGAAAGCTGCTGCCGCGACACCGCCAACCGGCCTCCTTGACTTCACCGTGGAAACGCTCGGACGCCCAGTTGCAATCGGGCAGCACGTTCCTCGAGGACTGAGGCCGAGAAAGATGCAGCGCCAGGTCGCAAGCCCGCGGGTCGTGCTCAAGGCCTAAGCAGTAGACATATCGTGGAGTGGATCCGGTCCGAGACATCTTCTGACCAGATGGGCATCTCCAAACCGGAGTCGATTTGTCCATCGCGCAGCCGAGGGATCGAAGACTGAAGTCTTTTCGCAAAATTTATTTTTAAATCCATAAGCGGAGAAATAGGAACCAGTCTCAAACGCAGGCGTTAAGGAGGAACCTGAGCTCCAAGCGGTAAGGAAGATCTGGCGTCATGGGGCTGAGCCGAGGTTATACCACCGGGTGGGTGGGAGGAGCAAGCTTGAAGACCTTCCGGCAAGATTTAAAGCGGCAAGGATACCTGCCAATGAGTGTGGATGAACAACATATCCATGTCCCTAGAACTTCTCTTTCCAATCCAAGTGAAAAGCGTCCAGGTAGGCTGATCCCAGCACTGGAGGCCTCAACAAAACAGAGAAAGTTAGTGGTTATCTGGGGCTGTGAAAAGATCTATCTGAAAATGAGCCCCATCTGGCAAGGACTGAACCCAGCACCTGAGGATTCAGAGCCCAATCGTGATGGCCCTGAGAATCCTGTTGAGGGCATCGGCCAGGGCATTGTCCTTCCCTGGGAGGTGAACAGCTATCAGGGAGGTGTTCAGGAGTAAGCCAGAGACCACCACTTCATTGCTTGGTGCACAAGGCTGATGACCAAGTGCCCCCTGCCTGTTGATGTACCACATTATTGTGGTGTTGTCTGTCCTGACTTGAACTACCTTGTTCTGGACAGAAGCTGAAAACTCCTAAGAGCTAGAAGACAGCTCTGAGTTCCAAAAATTGATGTGGAGCAGAGATTCCTAGGGAGACCACACTCCCCTCGTGGACAGGTCGCCTAAGCAAGCTCCTCACCCTAACACAGGAGCATCCGTGGTGAGGATCCTGCCACAGTGTAAGGCCAGGATCAGGGATTGGTTCACTAGAACCAATTTGGAAAGGGAATCCCTCCTTTGGGACCAATAGGCCCTCAGATGGAACTGAATGTCCCTCATCTGGAATCTTGCTCCCTGCACTACAGCTGTGGAAGCAGCCATGTGCCCTAGTAGTTGTAGCAAATGCTTTGCTGGTCAAGAGACTCGCAGAGTAATGGAAGATGCCAGGGCAAGAAACTGCCTACCCTTTTAGAGGGAGAAATGCCCTGGCTAACTTTTGTGTTCAACTCTGCACCTATGAAGTTAGTACCTGAACTGGTTCGAGAACTGACTTTGGTAAATTCAGCAGGAATCCCAGAAAGGTGAGAAGCTGCTGGGTGACTTTGAAGTGATTTTACTTGATCTGGAGACTGACCCACTAAGAGCCAGTCATCCAGGAAAGGAAACAAAGCAATCCTTGCCTTTTAAAAGAGCCACTACCACAGCTAGATTTCTTGAATACCCTTGGCGCAGAGGTAGGCGAAGGGCATTGCCCTGAGCTGGTAAGTGCTGAGGGTAACCTGAGGTACTTTCGGTGAGAAGGCCTGATCAAGACATGAAAAAAAAACATAGGCATCCTTGAGGTCCAGGAAAGCTAGCCAGTCCCCTGGCCTCAGCCAGAGTTAACATTTTTAACTTTGTTTTCAAAAGATGCTTGTTCAGGTACCTTAAATCTGAGATGGGCCGCCAATCTCCTGCCTTCTATAGGTTAAGAAAGTATCATGAGCACAGCCCTGCCCGGTGGCAAGGAGGGACCCTTCTACTGCTTTGCAGTTCAGAGGAGAAGAAACCTGCTCCCAAAGCAAGGGATTCCGAAGGATTTGCAGGTGGACCTGTCTGGCTCTCATCTTTGGAAACTGTTTGAAGCTGAGAACCAGACCTATTACTTCCAGAACCCACTTGTCCGAGTTAGGGACACAGTTCTGGCTGAAATAAAACCAACCTGCCCACTGGCATAGAGATCGGCCCTGGGCACTCCCATCAGGGTGCCTGCTTGGCAATATTCTTAGGCTAAGGGGAGGGGACGGTTTACTTGTGCCCCGCCTATCTCTGCCTCTGAAGAGACCCTCTGGCGAAAGCAGAGGAGGCTGAGCTCTACCTGGGCACTTTGTAGGTAATCATCCATGTTTTTCATATAGCTTTCTGTTTGTTCCTCAAACAGAGAATTACCCACAACAAGAAACAAATCCATAGACTTTGACAGAGTATCTTGGGACAGATTAGTGCATCTGAGCCATGCCAACTCACGGAAAGCTACAGAAGTGGTCATGACCCTAGAGAAAACAAGATTAACACCAACAGCAGTATGAACTTGAACTTAGAGGCTTCAGTGCCATTAGCAGCCACCTGTTCAACCTCGCTAGCCAGCTGGCCATGGGCCTGCTTTGGCTAACTGCGCACAACTGCGTCCCCACCTAGATTTCAAATCTAGCCACATAAGCCATACAACTTGCCTGTCTGAGTCCCACAGAGCTGCCATATACTGCTTTTTCTTGCTATGGCATCAATCCTCCTGGAATCCTATTCAGGAGGATGTGAGGCCAGGGAACTAGCCTTGACACAGACTGCAGCTTGTACCACACCTACATGACTACACTGCTCAGTGAGGAAGTCTGTAACAGAGCCTGATCTAAATACACCTTCTGTCCATTTTTTTATCTTACAGGAGGGACAGAAAGAAGAATCTTATAAAATCTTAGTTGTTTACTTCCTAAATGACTTATGCAAAGGAAAGACAACCTCCTAGCCCATCATTCCTACATAATCAGGCTCCCTTTACTCATCCATAGCCTCCTCTAAAGGAAGCTGGGGATTCTGCAAGCTTTTGTAAAACATAAACTGAGAAAGGGACTCAGACAGAATAGGAGGAGATTCTAAAAGTCTGTCTGGAGAAATGTCCGCTTAAGTGGGCACGTCCAGACCCTACCAGCCACACATGTATTGACCAATTTTCCTCCTCCCACTCCTGTGGTTCATAACAATTCCTCAACATCATAAACCTGAACCACTGGAACTGAACGAGCCACCTTTTACCAACTGTAGATGGTTCGACAGGACCTAGAAACAGTGACTGGACAATCTGTATGGCTTAACTACTTCTGCAGCAGTTGGAGAGAATCTTGGACTCCAAACCTACTGATTTCTCTGTCATATTCCTTTTTTTTTTTTTTTTTTTTTTTAAACTGGTTCCTCTGAACCATCCTTTTGCCCGAGGAAGTCTAGCCCTGGTCAGAGGGCACTCCCTCTGGTCCAGTGGGTACTGGACCGGGCTGGCCATCTGGGTCAGCGGACTTTTTGGCCAATAGTTCCCTGAGCCGGCCCTATCTCTTTTCAGGGTGGCTGCAGAGAAATTTTAAACACCTGGCAGTCTGACAGGAGGTGGTCAGCCCCAGACACAAACACAGTGGTGTGGGACAGCCTTGGCAAAGGCTTCCCCACAGCATCACAGTGTTGAAACCCAGTGGGTCCGTTTTTCTTTTGGGTTTCCGAGACATAATGCCAACCTAACCAAAACTTGCCTCTTTTATGGTCGCCAGGCAAGACACCCTTATCGGTTCCTAACCGCTTTCACGGGTATTTGAAAACCCTATTTAAAATCAAGGTTTTTTAGAACCGATAAGAACCGGTACCGCACTCTAAAGCCCAAAACTTTAAAACGTTAAAATAAGCAAACCGATCAGTTCAAAACCGAACCGATAACTAAATTTCACACAGACTTTTCTATATTTTGTACTTATGTTTACCAGATAGAGCTTAAACCTAAATGCGGTAAAATAATTATTTTTATGGTTCAAATGAACCAAAATACTGGCTTGGACCGAGAAATGAACCGAGCTGAAGAGCTGATCTCCGGAGCGACTGTTCAGTGAAGCGGAGTAAAGAATCTGACAGTTTCATTTGAAACTGCCCAGATAGAACTTTGTATAAGCCTCGGTGCTTTAGAACTCAGATTCTCTGAGTTAACTCTTTCCTCTCCGGGGCAGTTCAAGTGCAGTGGCTAACTGCAATAAGTCCTAATATAGCAAGACTTCATGGTGTTTGAAAACCTTTTATAGGTACATTAGGGAGTTTAAAAAAAAAAAAAAAAAAAAAAAACAGGGAGGGATAGTGAGGCTTAATAAAAGGGGAGAGGTGGTGGGCAGAGGGTGACAGTGACAAAGCAGAGATACTGAATGAATACTTCGACTTAGTATTCACAAAAGAAGATGAGGAGGTACCTAAACCATATAATAGAAGCACACTGGAGAGAGTTGTCGATACCAGTCCATTCACAGAAGAAAGAGTTCCTAAAGAACTCCTAAAACTGAAGGTGGACAAAGCAATGGGGCCAGACAGGATTCACCCCAGAATTCTAAAAAACTAGGGGAAGAACTAGTGCCACCACTGACTACCCTTTTTAACAAATCATGAGGGGATGGGTATGGTACCAGAGGACTTGAGGAGGGCGGATGTGATTCCATTCCACTCCACAACAGAGCAAAGGAAAGGCAGGAAACTACAGACCTGTCAGTTTGACCTCAGTAGTACGGGAAAATTATGGAATCACTTCTGAAAGAATTGCTGAGTACCTAGAGGCCAGCAGAGCATAGGACCCAAGGCAGCATGGATTCACAGTGGGAAGGTCATGTCAGATGAAGCCAACAGATTTCTTTGACTAGGTGACCAAAGTAATAGACCAGGGAGGGGCTGTGGACATGGTCTAGCTAGACTTTAGCAAGGCTAGTAACACAGTCCCACACAAAAGATTAATAAACAAGTTAGCCAGCCTGGGAGTGGGTCCCAGGTGGTAACATTGGTAAAACAAATGTTGGATAACAGGACACAGAGGGTAATAGTAAATGGAATCCACGCCAAAGAAAGAGGGGTTACTAATGAGGTACCGCAGGGTTCAGTACTGAGAAGGTCCTATTTAATGTCTTTATAGATGATATTGCGGAGGGACTGGAAGGAAAAGTATGCCTCTTTGCAGACACAAAGATCTGCAACAGGGTTGATACACAAGGAGGGTGTGGAAAGGATGAGAAGGGACTTAGCAAGGTTGGAGGAATAGTTTACTGTATGGCAGCTTAGATTAAATGCAAAGAAGTGCAAAGTAATGCACCTGGGAAACAAAAACCCAAGGGAAGAGTACAGAATTGGGGATGGGGAGGAGGAGGTATTAACAACAAAAAATGAAAAGGGACCTGGGGGTAGTCATATCAGACGACCTAAAGGTAGGAAAGCAATGTAAGAAGGCAGTAAGGAGGCTGGGGATACTGGGATGCATAGGGAAAGGCTTCACCAGTAGAAAACAGGAAATTATCCCTCTGTACATACAGCTGGTGAGACCCCATCTGGAGTATTGCGTGCAGTTCTGGAGACCCCATCTCTGCAAGGATACAGACAGGATTGAGGCAGTCCGGGCACTAAAATGATGCAGGGTCTGCATCAGAAGCCATATGAAGAGCCTAAAAGAGCTTAATATGTATACCTCGAGGAAAGGAGGGAGAGGAGAGGACATGATAGAAACTTTCAAGTACCTCAAGGAATCAACAAAGTCTAAGAGAGTAGCATCTTTAAGAAAGAGAGATGCAAGAACAAGTGAGCACAATCTGAAGATAGAGGGGGATGACGTGAGGAAGTATTTTTCATGGAGAGGAGGTGGACGATGGAACAGACTTCTGAGGAGGTCATGGGTCAAAAACAGTGGGGAATTTAAGAATGCATGGGACAGACATAAGGCAATTCTAGTGGGAGGTAGGAGGAAGTAGGCTGCTGATCAAACTAGGATCTGCAGATTATCCACAACTCACTGCTGGCTCAAAAGAGCCAGTATGAGTTTCTCAAGCACAAAGTTCAAGTCCCAAAGACTGAAGCTCGGAAATCCTTTGAGCGAGGTCATCGTAACTAAAAGCAATGGCTTAGTTGATGGCGCTTTCTTCAGTAGATCAGAGTATGATCAACAGTAGGAGAAAGAAGTGAGGACTGACGGGGTTGCCCACATTATATACGTGGCAACACTGTACGTCACTGTAGGTAGCCCACGGCTAGCAAAATGTTTCCCAGTGGTTCTGATGCCGACGGCTTATAGTTCCAAAAGTGTGGCCTAAGGTAGGAAATATCCTTGAAGATGCATCTTTACCAGTGAACCTACATGCCCGTTTTGCACTCCTGTAATCGATAAATGTATATGCTTGTTTACATGAACCTTTGGTCAAAATAATGGTCGATGAGACGGTTAGTGCCTGATTTATGGTTTTGGTTAAAACTACTGCACAAAAGGGGTCATATGGTGTTACAGTTACTATACTTCCAATAACCAACTCAAAAGCTAACTGCATAAATGATGCAATGGTGGGCATCTGGGGATGCATCAAACTGATACACACACAGTTTCTGTTGGGTTTGTTTGTTAAAAGTAAAAATGCAACCGGTAACATGATACACACATATCATTTAAATTGGAAAGAAACTATTGCAAAATCAGTAAGGAAAATCCTACTTCCTGATTCGTGGAGAAGGTCCAAAGTTGTGCAGTTCAGGAACATGCATCACACTGCTTTGCACATTAAAGTTTTTTAAATAGTGGACCTATATTATAAGCGCAATGAGCCACTTCAGGTAGCAGGTAACTATTCCTCAGCTGCACAGTTCTTTTTCATTCAGGAGAGGGAGGGAAAAAATGGTGCTACCATTTAAGTGAATGGAAAGATTTAAAGAATACACGGATTAGGCAGATATTGGATCATAGTTTAGCACGGGGTAGTTAACAGACAGACATACTCAGGCGCATACATTAAGATGCTGTTGTGGTGTTCTAAATCCAGTCTTGAGGGTTCACAGACCTGCACTCTGAACAGGCCAAACTGCTTAGTAATTCTATTCAACACTTAAATGTAACACCTTTTTTCACTGACCCCTTAAGTGGAAGTTTTTTTCCATTTGTCAGTTAAATTTTTTTTACTCATTGCAATGCTGCACAGTAATGATTATGCTGGATTAAAGCTGTTCACCAGTTCCAAACTGTACACGGATCCAGAAGACAACCCAAATCACAATTTGTAGTTGAGGGCAACATCTCTGCAAGGTAGCAGTCTAAAAAGGCAAAGACCCGAAGTGTAAAAGCACTGAAGAAAGGGTTAACCCTGGCAGGGTACTTGAATAAAGTCAAGCTTAAAAACAAACAAACAAACAAACAAAAAAAAAAAACTATGTGTACAAGGTATTTCATAGTAAGGCTATCGTAGACAAAAGCTAGGATCTTAATTCTATTAAGGTCACATTAAAGTCTGTCCCTTTACAGCATGCCTATTACTATACAATTTTAAGTGCTGAAGCCCTAATGTCCAGTTATGAACTACTTCAAATTTTTACTGGTTGATTCACTGCTTCAAGGTACGAGTTTCCCGCAACTGTTCTGGTTTTGTTTATAATGTATATTCTAACTATAACTATACAACCCTTCAGAACATGGAGAACTTGCCATTTGTAGTTCATATGCTTACAAAGATCCCATTTAAAAAAAAGAGAGACTATGATTGAAATGCTTTCAGGGATCATCTGCAGGAAGGGAATTGTAAGGACATGGCCTGGAAAAGAACAGTTACATAAGAACTTAGCATAACAGTAGATCTTTGAGAGAATCTCTTCCATTCGGCCAGACTTTTGGAACTATAGCAGTTAGTGGTAGGACCACATGGAAACTTTTGTTAGCCAGGGGCCACCCACGATGACGTCCTACGTCTGCATCTATATAAACATGGGTGGCCCCATCACTCCTCAGTTCCATGCTGGAGATTAGTCTTGGAGGACCTCCAACTGTCGGGAAAGGAAAATTACGTACCTACCGTAATTCTTGATCTTCTCTTGTATCTTCACCATTCATTACTTCCTGGGTGTAAGCCGGAGGCGCGCACCCGTCCCGGGAGCTTTTTTTTTTTTTAAATGCCTAATGGCCCCGCCCTCGAGAGCGACGTCATGCGTCATGCGCGAGGGGCGGCCGTTAGTAGCTACAGACTCTCCTCCAACTCAGTTCTGTGAGCCGGAGGCAAAAGAAAGAAAGAAAATATAGATAGCGAGGCAAGATAGCGAGGGATAGCAAAGCAAGGAAGAATGAACTGAAAAGGAATAAGCCGATGGAGGAAGGACAGAGGAGATAAGAACATCCCTAGTCTAGGGGACTGCAGGGCCTCCTTACCTGGGCGACTCTAGGAGGAGAGATGAGTAAGGAAATGAGAAAATAGAAGAAGAAGAAGAAGAAGAAAGAGAGAGAGATGGGATGTTGAAGGGACCAGAATGCCCCACGAGCATAGTTAGCTTGTAGCTGAAGGCTCGACTAAAGGGGAAGCAAGAATCCCCGTAGATAGAGCTGAAGAGAAGGTTCACCGAACCCGCTAGACAGACTCAGGAGGGCATAGTACTCATCTTCAACATGCCATTATTAGCCACACCCTCGGCTCCTGGGCGAAGACCTTTAACTGGAGGACACCGAGGAGGAAGAATAAAACCCAGCAGCATGAGAGTGCTGCTCAGGGGTTTAGAAATGGAAAATGCAAGCCTTTCAGGTGTTTCAAGACAGAAATGGGACTCAGACTGACTGGCTAAGGCAGGCCAAGGCTTAGGCTGGTTAGGATTGGATATGGTCAGCAGAGCTCTATTGTAAAAATTGCCCAGGGAGGACACTTAAAGGGAGAAACCACAGGAAACAGCGTAGAAGGAAAGCCTACCTTCATTTGCCTTCTTGTTTGATTTCTCCTTTTGACTAGATGCATGACCCAGATACCAAGATGCCTATAGCAGTCGGAGAGAGTTCCCTCAGCATTTTTTTTTTTTAAAAGAAGAAAGGAACAGACGTACTCGTTCCTCTGCTCTGCAAGGCAAGAACAGAGGGGGGGAAAGATTTCAGGGCAACTATCTGAACACGGGATTGCAGGATCAAAACTGAATACCCTGAGCCAGACCAAAAAACCCCAGAGGTATCTTGCCAGAAGAATAGCAAGAGAAGTAGTGTAGTCTGATCGCCAATGCAATCCACAAGATGGCCCATGAATCTTAGAGTAAGTAATTTTTCTGGGTGTAGGACCCCTCCCCCCCTTAAGAAAGAACTTTTTTTTTTTTTTTGGGAAAAATTAAGGAATTTTTCCTATATTTTATAAACAAAGAGAAATGCAGAGAGAGGAGGAGGACGGAGGTGGAGAAGCCACAGGAGGAGGCCACTGAGGGGATGGTGGGTGGGTGTAAGTAATGAATGGTGAAGATACAAGAGAAGATCAAGAATTACGGTAGGTATGTAATTTTCCTATCTTCCCTTGTCAATCTTCACCATTCGTTACTTCCTGGGTGAGTACCAAGCTCCTCTTCCCCAGGAGGGGGAAGAGGCCATACCCTGAGGGAACAAGACCCCCAGCCTTCTGCTGGTGAGAAACAGAAGGAGAAGACCCTGGCTTATTCAGAAAGCCTAAGTGGACGAGGAGACTAGGATGGAGCCCCTGTAAAAGTCTCCTAGCTCTGGATGAGAAAAGACGGGTCCCCCGGAAGGCTGAAGCGCATCACCCTACGCCGGGCCAGGGGTGACAACCTGAGATTTAAGCCATGCCGTCTGCCTGATGTAGATCGCTGTCCTCGCAAGCCTGAAGCCACTCTCACTGGCATCATAAGATGCCCTTGCTTGGTGTCTTGCCAGCTCCAGGCCTACCGCGAGAGGGCAACGGCTTGTCTGGTTTGCTCCGGTCAGGCATAGATGCCAGCAGCTGGGACATCATCGACCACAGATGCTGGTTGTAGGCAGCGTGGTGGAGCCTGATGTGATGCAATACATGCACTCGCATGAGAAGAAGAGCACTCTTGCCCCCAACGGTCGAACTGGAGAGAGTCCGAAACGGTGGGCAGTCGTCTTGCAAGCGGCCAGGAGTATCCAGGTATACCAAACCTGAGGACGGGTTGGAAGGAACCTAGAGACTCAGAGGGGCACAATACCACGCTGGCAGTCCGCCGGGTTGGGAAGAAACGCAGGGAACTGCCAGACTGGATAGACGCCTGGAAGGGGATAGGCCAGGAAGGTACCACCAGATGCTGGGCACTGAATTCACCAAGGAATTACCGTCACCCGTTCGTATTGTCTCTCCAACGTGAGAAACCGAAGATCCTCACCATCCTCGAGAGGAAGCTGATATTCTGTGAAATCAGCATCGAGGACAGATAAGAGGGTTCCTCTCCCTCAGAGGAGGGAGACGAGGATGATGGGGAACTGGAATGTCCAGAGGATTCCCGCGGCGGTGGGGAGAGTCGAAGACCCGGCCATGCATGTAACTAACATATGAGGGAAGGCCGTCAAGAGAACCCCTGAACTGCTCCCAGGATAACGGACCTGCAGGACAGGACATGGCCTGGGAGCCGGGGTGTGAAGGCAGAGAGGTGGGAGAGGGCACCTCCGAGGAGGCAACGGTCTGGCGAGGGCTCTGGAATCCGGGAAGGGAGCTCTAGTAGGAGGGATCCGGATATCAAACCAGGCCGCAGAACGGAACTCCGGGAAGCGGTACCTGGAAGAGCCCTGGGGAGAAACTCCCTGTGACGAGCCGACCGTATGGATCCAGAAGGGCAGTCCGCACAAACGCCGCCAGAGGACACCCTAGAACCCTGGGGAGGGGGCGGGCTCTGCCTTCGGCTCTGGTGGCCAAGAAGACCGAGCAGCAGAGCGCCTGCCCCTCAACCCTCGGATTCGAGAGGCCCTCCTCCCACTGCAACGCCTCTCTAACCCCAGAGGAGGTAACAGCACCCGTCGGGTAGCTGTCACCGGCCTCCAGAGAGGGAGTCTCCCTCCGTCCACCCCCACATCTGCCCCCCGACTTCGGCCACCCCCAGCCGAGGAACCCTCAGGAGACGACGGCAAGGGGGACAGAGGGAGGGGCCCGCTGCGCCGCCTGGTACCCCTAGCCACCGAGGACCCAGATTCCGAAGAATGGGGGTGCCAGGATGGGTCCACATCTGAGTCATTGTCCGAGGAGGAGGACGAGACCAGCAGGACCTCGATGCTGGCCACCCCAGGGGTCCCCGAGGCCACGGGGCCGCGAACGGCCCCGGTACCGAGTGCGACGCCGCCGCCCCCACCACGCCGCAGCATGAAGGCCCAACCCCACACCCCCAGCGGCTTCGGCAGACCCGCACCGCCCGAGAGGAGGAAGGCCGGGCGTGCTGGAGACTAGCTGGCACCGCCGGTGGCGCCACCAGGCTCATCGGCACCGCGAATGGCGCCCGAGAAAAACGGCACCGCCCAACGCGCCGCTACGATTACCGGCGCCGCGAACGGGCGGATCTGGAGGCCCAGTGCGCCGCTGATCCGTGGGTACCGCAAGCGGTGCCGATCCGGGAACGGCGGCCAGCAAGGCAACGCCGAGGGTCCACCCGAAAGCCGGGCTCCAGCCAAGGGCTCGACATCGGGGAGCTCTGCATTCGGCGAGCTGACTGCCGAGGCGGTGTCAGCGCTATGCCCCGAGGGGCTACGATCCCCCAATCACATGGAAGGGCCTCCCTCGGCAAGATGGGAAGAGGAGCCCCTCCTCCTCGGATCAGAGTAGCCCGGAGGGGACCCGGGGAAGGCCTATGATCTCGCCCGATTCCCATCGTCGACGACGCCGCTCTCGAAGTCGGGCGGGCCTTGCCGAAGCTTGTAATGCTGACCTTCGAGGACGCCGACGGTCCATCGAGAAACAAGCGCTGCATCTAATCCATATTATGGTTGGGTCCCAGGCAACGAAGACAGACGCCATGCCGGTCCGAGACGGAGAAATGCCGCCGCAGGAGCACCGACGTATAGGGCACGCCCGTTTTAGAAGAACGTTCGCTCCAGAACCGAGCTACAACGCTAAATAAACAAGATTAAACATGTCGGAAATACACCGCGCCGCATAAAGGAAAGAAAAAGGAACAGTCTTACCAGAGGCGTCAGTGTAGAAAAAGGAGTCGGATACGCACTTTTCGGTTAGCTACCACGAACAGGTGCTGCCTCGACGGCGGGAGAAACAGAACCAAGTTGGAGGAGTCGGTCGCTGCATGACGTCGCTCTCGAGGGCGGGGCCAGTAGGCATTTAAAAAAAAAAAAAGTTTCCGTGACGGGTGCGCCGCCCGGTTACACCCAGGAAGTAATGAATGGTGAAGATTGACAAGGGAAGGTCTAGGAGATAAGACCAGTACCAAGCATAAATGGAGAGGCAAGGGCTGGATATAGGATGCATGGAGTTGGTTTTAGGCACAGCATCTGATGCATCCCTCACCGAGGCAGAAGGGGAAGGAAGGAGGAGATGGCCTAATGGAAGACTCTCTGAAGATCTACTGTTACACAAGTTTCTTTGAGGACAGCTCTCCATTAGGCCACACCTCTGGAAAGATTCCCAAGTAAAACTGGGAGGATGGTACAGTCCGATATATATTCAGGATAGGAGACCTTGAAGTACAGCAAGCCCAAAGCCAAAACATCTATGAGATACTATGTCCAGACTATAATGTTTAGTGAAAGCTGGACAGTGTTCCATGTGGCTGCAGCCCAAATGGCAGCAGCAGAAACATTTCTGAAACAGGCAACAGAAGTGGCCATAACCCTTGTGGAGTGACCATGAACCACACCAGGAAGTTCCTTATTAATATTTCCTGTAACAAAATGTGATACAATATGCCGGATATTTGGATAGGTACTACTTAGACACAAGAGTACCCTCTTTCCCAGTGGCAAATGAACCAAAAAGCTAAGAGGACTTTCTGTGGTCCTTGGTGTATGCAACATAGTATCAGAGAAGAAGAAGAATTAGCATTTATATAGCACTTTTCATACACAGTATCCTAAAGCGCTTTACAAGCAGTGCTAGACTGGTAATGAAGTGACTGAATGTGTGGTAGCGGCCATATCGCACATCATCACCCACACACAGCCTGGATAATTGCATGAACTGGTTTATGGGAAGGGGGAATGTTGGCCAGAACACCAGGAATGCTCCCTGCTCTTTGCGAAGAGTGCCCTGGGTTCTTTTACTTCCATCTGGACACCCACCAGGACAACACCAGGATGGGCAGAAGGTACCTCCGTTTAATGTCTCATCCGAAGGATGGCACACCCCAGCAGTACAGCACCACCCCCAATACTGCACTCATATGCCAGCGATTTTTAGGTGCAAGTCCAATCCCGGTGTAGGACGAGAACCAATGACCTTCTGGTCCAGAGGCGGATGTGCTACCAACTAAGCCACGCTAACAGAGTATTCTATGTACATCCAAAAGTATGGAGCAATGCCTCACCCCGACTGGCATGCTCAGGGTAATAAACAGGAGGATATATCATTTGATTCAGTATAAATTCAGATATCACCTTCGATAGAAACTAAGGATTTGATCGCAAACAGACTGTGAAAAATCAAATATGGAGGCTCACACATTAGGGCCTGAAGTTCGGTCATCCTTCAAGCAGAAGTGATTGCAACTAAAAATAAAAGAATAAAACGGCAACGGCTAGGCTGACAGTGTTTCCTTCAGCAGGTCCACGGAGGATGATTGACTGCGGGAAAAGAACTGAGGAGTGATTGGCCTAACCACACTTATACAGACACAGACATGGTCATTGTGGGTGGCCCCTGGCTAGCGAAAGTTTCCATGTGGTTCTAGCACTGATGGCTATAGTTTCAAAGGTGTGGCCTAATGGAGGGGATCACCTCCAAGAAAATCCACAGATTCTTAAAATGGGTCCCTGTGTACAAATATCAGTTCAAGTTACTAGCAAACGGAGTTTCATTAATGGGAGCTAAACATGACCACCATACACCATTGGTACAACCACTGCAAGTGGCTATGTTTACTCAAAGGACACCCTGGGTCAAGCTAGAGTTGTAACTGAATAATCCCCTCAATCCCAAAACAAGAGTATTAATTTCTTGTGTATGTCTAACAAGGCTAATTGTTCGAACACTGCAAGGTCAAGCCTGCACTACGCTCTCCTTCAATGTACCTGGTCTGTGGATAAACAAATATTTTGGTTTCTCGTACCATGAATCCTCAAGGCTTGCAAGGCCAGAGATGTTAAAAAAAAAAAAACTACAGAAAACCGGAAGCATTTGCTGTTTCTCCTTTTAACCTCTATACTATTACTTAAACTCATCTAACCAGGAATGCACAGCGAGCTGAGAAACAGCTTTTTTCCAGGTGTGTCCTAGGGTCAGAAACAAAGTCAGGGAAAAGACAAGGACATCAGTAATAACGGTACAATAATCACGCAGAACATAATGAAAAAAGGAAACAGACTTACAGGGAGCATTAACCAGAAGGTCATATGTGCCACATGGAAGTCTACAGGTTTATACAGGCTAGAAAATACATGTAGCAGTGAGCTTCTTGAACTGGGAAGCTTGGTGTACTTTAGTAACATTGGTAAGCTTAAAAAAAAAAAGTTAAAGCAAAACTGCCCTGCTAGTATAGCTAACAAGAGTAGCTGGGTGCACAGCAGGATTTGAGCAATGGCAGACTCTGCACAGTAATTTCATGGGAAGGCTGTTCTACAGGTTTGAGAGCTGGCAGTCAATTACATCTATACTAAAACATCAACTAGCAGAAAATGTAGTACTTTTCAAACCATCACTACAAATTGTTTAAAAGGTCCAGTTCCATTACTTGAGAATGTAACCCTCGTGACAACTGGGGGCACTGTGCCACTGGTAAGCTCCCTCCACATTTAACCAACCAAGGGTTAAATTTGCAGGCAGAGCCAGCTCCAAACCACCAACTGCTGCTAAGTATAAAAATAAAGGATAAACATCAGTTTTAAGCTGTGGAGAGTAAGGAAAAGGTGCAGGAGAGAAGTATGCGGCAGGGTGAACCAACAAGGGTGTACTCTTGGGGCCCTCATGGGTTCTGATACCAGTTCACAAATGAGTCTTGATCATGAAGAGAGGGAAGAAGGACTGCAGCCTCCTAAGTCTGTTGGGACAGCTTATTTAAAAAATAATTAAAATGACATGACAGGCAGCCTGCCTTTAAGCCACTTGTAGTTTTCCAGAAAGAGACAGCAAAGCCTCTTTCCATACAGTACATGACCCATTTCAGCATGAACAGAGGCTTCCAGTTGCAAGTCTGATATAAAAACATACTGCACTCAAAGTGCTAACCCTCCAGCACCCCTAGCCATCATTAACTGCTGGGAGAAAATTTTAGTAGGTACAGTGCCACCCCACAAGGATGAAGCACTCTACAATTAAATGTCAGTTTCCTGCATGACACAGTGGAGCAATTACCACTGGATTCCATTGGTTCCTGCAGTTTCTTGCAAGATATCACTGGCTGAAACGAAGATACTACGCTTTATCTATGGGGACAGCACGGTTTGCCACAGGCCACCAAACAATGCAAAATCGGAACTACTACTAGATCAAGAGTAATTCTAATTTTATTTTACCCAGGATAACCAAGTTGAAATGCAATCTCTCATTTTCAATGGCAAGGCCATTGGTAAACAGCACCAGTGCAAAGGATGGGACAAACCAGAGGGACAGAGAGCTGTTACAGGCCACCTATAGGACTGCTAAATCAATAGGAGAAATTAAGTGTACTGGCACTCCAGGTAGCAGAGCCATACATGCTGCTACAGGTACAGTTTGATCCTATTTAGTAGGACTATATGGAATTTCAGTTTGTGGATGAACCACAAAAGTCTGTAGATCTGTGCCCTATCCGTTTGCTCAAGTAACAGAAGTACTGAAACGTGTACTCTTGCTGAGTTTAAGTGCCTGGGACACACTGTTACAAGCAGATCAAGAGCTTCTGAATATCCCCCAGTAAAGCTACACGACACATCTGCATGACCCTGTACTTGAGAAGTGCACATCATCTCTATCTGGTAGCATCTGAAATACCATCAATAGATCCTCATCAATAACTTCCTGGAGCCATCTGGCTACAAAAGGCATGGACCACTTGAATAAAGTGCTCTAGCTGATACCAGTCCATAATCTGCAGCACAGACTATGGCAGAGAGAGAATGGGACCATCCCACCATTCATGTTTTGATTTGACCGAGCACAAGCCCAGACCTCTGCTGCTGTCACCACAGTTACACTACCTAGTAGAGCCCTCGTCATAAAAGGGCTGGGGGGGGTGGAGAGAAAGAGAAGAGTGACTGCTCCCAACATAGTTACAGAACCGATGGAGTTAAGGTGTCCCACTCCCGGACTTCCGGTGACGTCATGCCCTGGTTAGCAGCTTGATTCAGAGGGCTCTGTCGCGATCCACCATATAAACCTCCTAATTCCTCCCAAATAAAGTCAAAAGCAGTGAAAAGGTCAGCGGGAGGTTTAAAATGCCTAAAAAGAACGATCGGGTGAAGAACAGAGCTGCAGATCCTCCAGATGTCGAACGATTGCAAGAAGACGGATCGGAGAGCGAGGGTTCCCAGGCCTCATACGGATCCTCTCGAGACGCTGCAGATGGTAGCCAAATCCCACTCACGATCCTCCAAAGACAGATGTCCCTGATGTTAACGGAGCTTAGGGACTTTAGGAAAGAAATCAGATCCACAACAACTGCCCTAAGAACGGATTTGAATAAGCTAGAGAAGCGGCAGGAAGAAGTAGAATTGCAGACACATGAAACAGATAAGCCGAAAGCGGAGACTGAAAGAGCCATAATTCAAATGCACAACATGATCAAAGCTCTCCAAAGTAGAGCGGAAGACGAGAAAGCAGAAACAGAAGAAATAATGTGCGGATCTCCGAATCCTCGGAGGGGCTGAGGAGTTGAAATGTGTGAATTCCTCAAAAACCTTAAGAGAGCTGCTGCCACTCCCAAATACAGTAACGCTTGAAATAGAAAGGGCCCACCGCACTCTAAGCGCAAGGCCTCCGCCGGAGCTCGGCCCAGAACAGTGCTAGTACGCCTCTGAGATTTCAGAATAAAGAAGCAGTGTTACATACCGCATGGAAAGCTGAGCGGTTATGTTTTCCGGAAGCAGGCTCTATTTTGAGAATGATTACTCTCCGAGATTATGGCTAGACGAAAGCCTTCATCCCCCTGATGAGAGCCCCTAGTTGAAAGGTATCCGCTTCAGGATCCCATACCCAGCAAGGCTCACCGCATTTTCGATGATGGACCGCTGACCTTCGAAACCCAACAACAGCTGCACAGGAGCTTAGAAAGCGAGGATTTGATGTCCAACCACAGCGATCTAACTCTGGAACCTCCATTGCTTCCAAACTGGCTCTGAAGGCGTGGAGCAGCGGACAACGGGAAGCCAGGCGGCGTCAGGGAGCCAAGGCGATCCAGAACATAGCAGCAGCCTTGAATAAGCAATCTGCCTCGGGATCGAGCAGAACGGAGCAGCAAGGAACGGAGGGTTGAAAACCGCAAGTAGACTCACTAGCAGTGGATTCCTATTCGAGGGGAGAGACACTGAGCTAAATGAACGATTAGGTGTACTCTGAGCTTCTTTGATTAGGGAATATAGAGAGGGAAAAGTGGCAGGAGAGGACTTATTTGGCTGGTGATCACTCTGTGAATTTAAATTAAAATTTCATAGCTGGGGGAAGGGAGGGAAGGGGAAGAAGGGGGACTGAGGAGGAGGGAGTGCTGGGATCCCCTGACTAATTATGTGCCGATCAATCCCTGGATGGGGAGCTCGCTGAGAAGGGACCGACCCTTCAGAGCAACCCACTCAATTGCAGCGTAGTTAGGCGGCTGGATTGGGGAGGGGTGGGAGGGCGTGCTGGGATGTCTCGGGACGGATCGGAACAGTGGGGTTTCCTGCCCCTAAACGGGGAGTGGGCCTGGAGCGAGGTGTGCTTTGTCCTGGGAGACTGGGTGAGGAGTGATGGGCAGCTTTTTGGGGATATGCAGGATGGGCCTGAGCTCTGTCATTCATTCCTTGCCTTTGATTCGGACTGGGATCCCAGTTGTGCAGAGGGAGGGGAAGGGGTTGTAACTCAAGTACTCTCTGTGGGAGGGGAGCTGAGAAGGGGTGGCGGTTCTTTTTCCCCACATATCCTTGCGGTCTTTGACGTCAGGGAGCGGAGGTTTGGATGGAGTTAGATGTAACGCGCTTATTTGAGTTGTTTAGAATGGGATGTTCCCCAGTATGTGTCCGACCTGACTTGACATGTCTCTCCCTCAATGAGGCGGTGCTCTAGGGTATGGTTGGCTTGATTGCTATGAGGATTGGCGGATGTGGCCGTTGCAATGGGGGCCAGGTTGATGGGGATCGGAGAGGGTGGGGCCGGGAATGGACAAGGTTTTGGCGGGAACCGCTCCTCCCGGTCGTCTCCTCTTTCCCTTGCGACTCCCCCTTCCCTATCCGGAATTACAGTCTCACCGAGAGAGCTGCTTGCCTCTTTCTCGACGTGATGTCTCAGCCCTCCTCGGGGACAGTCTGGCAGCCGGTTGGGTTGCTGGTGGGGGGCTGGAGGTTGCTCTGGGTGGGGTGCAGCAGGGGGGTCTGGGGTGGGTGTGGAAGGGGTGCGGTGGGAGTCTGGGCCGCTGCCCCTCCCCTGGTCCGGACAGCTGTGCTCTCTTGGACTTTCGCATATTATGTGCAGAGCTGTTCGACACTGTGGATGGGCAGGAGCCATTCAGGAATTAAATGTGCGCCAGACCTCATGAGTCTTCCTGATTTCCTCCTGAATACTCGAGAGAGAGCGTGGACGTCAGTGTTAGCTCCACAAGCTGAGTGCGCAGTTGGGGCCTCTTAGACCAGCTTTGTCGCGGGGAGCCCTAATGGCACCTCTGGGCGACTCCGCTGGGCACTGAGGATCCCAGTCTCAGCTCACCATTTCAAATGACACATATTTAGCTTAATATTAACATGACTGGCTAAAATAAAAAAAAAAAAAAAGAAAAGTACAAACGGTTTAAACAACAACACTCACTCTGTGATTATTAAGAGGATAGGAAGTGGAGAAATCTGTTTGATGGCTCTTAAAATATTAGGTGTTTGAACAGTTGGGACTTCATGGGAAGAGAGGAAATGGGGGGGTGGGACGGACATCGTTGGAAGGGGCTCCAGGGCCATTCGCCCCATCGCTACGGTAACAACAGGAAAGTAAGAACACAGGAAGCTTTAGCTACATAAAGGGGTAGCTCTGGCGAATGTCAAGGTAATAGATTTGGGGGGAACAGGGGAGGGATTCATGGCCTCAAACCGGATTGGGCTAAGGGGAATGGAGAGTAGAGGGAGGCTGGGGACCATTGAACTTTCAATTGGTATTACAGAAGGCAGCTCTCAGAGACCCTGCACGATAGAGCTGACGGAGGAATATGGGGAGACCTGGAAGTATTTCGGTGGAGGCTGTCAAGGGGCTGGGCGAGGTGCAGGAGTCCCTAGCATGAAATGTAAGGCTACCATCGCTCGGGTAGATTGAAGGTCCTCCCACTGGAGGACGGGCTTGGGGAGAGTGTGGACAGGAGGTCTGGAGACCCCATGCTGGCCTCCGCCTCCTCCTCATGGGGGTTTCACGGGAAGGGGGGTGGCGCCATGGGTAATGACGCCTAGACCTTTAACTATAGCATAGGGGACTGGGGCAGATGGAAGGGAGAGTAAAGGAGAGGGTCGCCGGTACTCGGCTCCTAGAGCCCTGAGCCTACATAGCCAATCTTCCTGTCTACCATGTAGAGTTAAGAGGGGCTTAGAAACGCTGAACTGAGGGGACAAAGGGGATCAGGCAGGCTTATCTGACAGTATAAAACAGATTTAACTCATCGTTACAACACACGGTGTAAATGAGGTGGATGCGACACTCAAAGGTTTTGGTGTCACCACTCCCATTAGCCCCTTACCTTAACAGACACTTAGTGTCAGGAGGCATCACGCTGTGTGATGAAGCCTCAAGGTATGGATTTTTCCATACCATGGGATCTGAGTCAGCTCCCCATAGTTGGAAGTACCAATGTTCTACACTATAGGTTAGTTTTACTGTTGATAGTATGTTCCTTATTCACATGTTGGTTTGAATGTAATGAGTTTGAAATGACAGGTACAGAACTAATGGTTATTGATAGTGTTCACTTTGCAGATAAAGGAAGTTCCCCCAGCGCTGGGACCACCTGTGAGTAAATATGGCTAATTCCCGGGTTAAGTTATTATCCCTGAATATTAATGGGATAACCTCCCCAATTAAGAGGACACGGGTCCTGACATTTCTCCGCAGGAGTAAGGCAAACCTGATATATCTTCAGGAAACACACTTAAGTCCTGAGGAACACCTCAAGCTTGCCAAACTCAGTAGGGGAAACCTGTATAGCTCTTCCAGTAGATCGGGAAGGTGAAGAGGAGTAGCGATAATCATACCACCAGGCACCCCATTCCAACACCAACGCACCATGAGGGATACAGAGGGCAGGTTGGTATTGGTACAGGGCACACTAAATGGAGTGCAGGTTACCCTAGCAATGCCTACTTCCTCCGCCATGCCTGTCCCACAGCTGAAAACGCCTAGACAAAAAATACTGCAAAACACAATAGGCATACTCCTTCTCGAGGGACTTTAACCTGACACAAAATGCCTCAATGGATTCCACTAGCCTTAGGCCCTCCAAGCAAACTCCGCAGAAAGGTTCTTTCGAGATTCACTAAAGAGGTGGATGGACGGATGTCTGGAGACACTTACATCACTCGA
Organism: Neoceratodus forsteri; assembly: GCA_016271365.2. NCBI lineage: Eukaryota > Metazoa > Chordata > Ceratodontiformes > Ceratodontidae > Neoceratodus > Neoceratodus forsteri. The sequence continues at coordinate 673,914,692 of CM028134.1, read as the reverse complement.
ACGAGGAACTACACACATTATTCGGCGGTACACCGCTCTTAATAGCCGCATAGACCAAACTTATACACAGACTGAATGTCTGGACCCATTGGGACGCCTAAATAGGGTGACATCTCCCTGTCGGATCACGCACCTGTGTGCACGATGGGAAATGGGCTTCACCCCAAGAACACACGTTGGAGACTTAACCCCTACTACTTACGATCTGAACAGTTTAGAGAGTTTATTTCGAACAAACTAGCCGAGATACAAGAACTCAACCCTCCTGCAGATACAACTCCTGCAATATATTGGGACACTATAAAAGCTGTGCTAAGGGGCCATATCATACAACACACTGCTGAGCTGAACCGACAAAGAAAGGAACAAAGAGCTACCCTAGAGGAGAACCTACATTTTCTTCAAATGGCGCACAAGATGGGAGATGCGACGGTGCTGCCCCAGCTTCAGGAAGTTAAGGCGGAGACTGATTGTCTGGCACTACAGCAGACTGAAATCGCATTAACATTCCTGAGACAGAGACACTATGAGGTGGGACCTCGAGCCACTAGATTGTTGGCATATCAGGTCCGGCGGCAGAAGAAGGCGTCAACGATTACTTCACTTAAATATCCCGTAGAAGGTCAGCCCCTAACTAAATTGCACGAGATAACAGAGGCATTTGCAAAGTTCTACACCGATCTTTATTCCCCGGAGAGCTCCCCCACGAGCCCCAACACGAATACCTTAGGGGATAACACTACCTCAACTTAATATGGACCAAGGTGAAGTCCTGACTCAATATAACCACACAAGAGGAGATAGCGGAAGCGATTTCCACTGCAAAATCCCTAAAATCCCCAGGCCCAGACGGGTATGGGAATGAGTTCTATGGGGCCATGAGGCAACAATTATCTGGTCAACTCCTGACCCTATACAACTCTATCCTCGAGGGGACCTCCACCTCCGTCATGGTCGTTCAACAATTTCCTAATCCTGAAACCGGGGAACATTCTCAGCTCTGGACTCATATAGACCCATCTCAGTGCTTAATACGGACTATAAGATGTTTATGCACATACTAGCACAAAGCCTGGATAAGATAATGCCTGAATTGGTAGATCAAGACCAGACAGGCTTTGTCAGAAAACGATCCACGACGGACAACATTAAGCGAACATTACACATCACTCATAAGATGCGAATGAGCAATAGTCCATCGGTTCTCATCAGTCTCGATGCTGAAAAAGCGTTCGACAGAGTAGCATGGCCCTTTTTATACAAGGTCCTAGAGAAAATGGGTATCCCTGGAACACTAATTGGGGTCCTGCAAAATATTTACTTGTCTCCTCAAGCAAGTGTTAAGGTGGGAGGACATCATTCTAAATACTTTCCTCTTAAGCGAGGGACCAGGCAGGGCTGTCCGTTGTCACCTTTTATTCGAGGCATTTATTGAACCCCTAGCCCAATACATTAGGGAAGCTGATAACATCAAGGGAGTGAACATGGGAGACACTGAGCATTGTATAGCGGTTTACGCGGACGATGTCTTATTATATCTCACAGAACCGGAGCAATCACTACCAGCTATAAAGCTGCTTCTGGACCAATTTAGTCAGGTATCCGGTTACAAACTGAATATAATAAAAACGGAACTTCTTTCTTTCCACTACTCACCCTCGACACATATCAAATCCATCTTCCCTTGTAATTGGAGTCTAACAAAACTAAAGTATTTGGGAGTATATATCTCACAGAGATTTGAGGATTTCTTTAAAAACAAACAACTATGAGCCGTTTACAGCACAACTTAAAACAGACTTAGGGACATGGACAGCGCTGCCTCTCACCCTAAGCCATAGGATAGAGCTAATAAGAATGGTTACTTTACCAAGGGCCTTGTACTTATTCCAGAATGTCCCAATATTCATTGCAAAGAAGACATCTGGGGAATGGAACCGCCTCATTTCCAAATTCATTTGGTCAGGCAGAAAGCCCAGAGTCCGGATGAGGATACTTGCCCTCCCGTGGTGAAGGCGGGCTCATGACACTGATTTACAATTATACTACTGAGCCGCAATGATGACTCACATAATGGCAAGACAAAATAAGATAGGTGAGCCACACTGGTTACAAATGGAGCAAGCCCTCATGCCGGACAAGGATTACTACCAGAACATATATAGTACCTCCCTGAAGCTAGGCCTTCACCCCCCATCGGATCCCTGGTTGAGATCACGCTGCAGGGTATGGCAGTCAATAAAAGGAACCCAGTTCCTGGTCCCGTTTCTGGCTTTGATCTGCCCAATAGCAAATCTAAGTGACTTTCCCCCAAACAGACTGGACCATGGCTTCCAGACATGGGTGAGATATGGACTGAGATATCGCCCACAGATAATGTCTCATGGAGAACTATGGCCCTTTAAGGAAATACAAAGACGATTTAATATACCGAACAGGGATTTTTACAGATTTCTGCAACTAAGACACTATAACTGAGAACTCCCAGCTGTATCCCATAACCCGAGAATACCCCTGCGCTGTTAGAGGTTCAAATTCAGCTGAATACCGGTACAGAGAGTTTACGTCACTTCCCTTTACTATAAAGCTCTAAACACCCAAGGAGTAATACATAAGAAGAAAATAGTTGCTCAGTGGCAGGGGAACTTGGATCCCCTTCACACAAGAAGATTGGCGAGAGCCTGCGGGTATGCCTCCCCGGTCACGAGCTCCCATCAATGGCGGAATTTGCATGGAAGAATCTAACAAGATACTTCAGAACCCCAGCAGTAACTAGTCATTACTCTCCATCAGCTTCAGCAATGTGTTGAGACTCTGTGGAGCAAAGCTACACACACACACACACACACACACACACACACACACACACACACACACTATGTGGGCATGTGAGGCCCTCAAACCCTTTTGAGCCAACTTCAGGAGCACTTGAGAGAGATATTCGGCTCCCAACTGTTACTGACTAGGGAGATGTTCCTTTTCCTTGACACCCCACAGGAATATAAGAACCCAAACTCTAGATATCGCTTACATATATTGGTAATAGCAGCCAAAAAAACAGTCACTAAGAAATGGCTGACAGACAACATTCCTACAATACAAGATTGGTGGGGCATAACCAAACAGATCTATCAACTAGAGCAAATCACTCACGGGCTGAACGAGATGAAAGAGAAAATCGCACACAGGTGGTCCCGGTGGCAATTATACTATATGTTGCATGATGATACCTTTGTACCATAAGAAGGGGCTTCTAAAGAACAAAAGGAATTTACAGGCCCTACTCAAATGAGGCCAAGTCTTTAAGGTGGACGGGAGGAGGTAAGAGGTGAGGGATAGGAATTAAATTACCAGGGTTCATTCGGGTTAAACTGGATTGATACAGAATTCATACCCGAAGGCCTCTAGACTATCATTGGAAAGGTGGGGTCCCATAGGGATCACCTACGGATTAATATAATTAAATACACTATAGCCAGCCCAACCAGGCTATCAGTAAGCTATATGGACCCAGAAAATACCCGAGTGGGAGGGTCCTTTGCCCTATAATGAATGAGCACTACAGACCATGGGTGGACTGAATAGATGAATTAATGCTATGATAAGATAGTACAGGCAGCTTGTGTATAGCAGATTTGAACTGTTACTGACGTATAGCGTGTCAAACACTAATCAATTATCCATATTTTAATAGACCTGTCAATGTATGTATGTATGTTAATATATGTTAAAAATTTCAATAAAAATGAGATTAAAAAAAAAAAAAAAAAAAAAGGTGTCCCACTCCCCCAACTGTTTTAGCTATTAAGACAGGATTCCATTGCATGCTATTTGGGAGCTGTCCACTGGAGCAAGATGCAGAGGTGTGGACCTGCACTGTAGTGATCTAGAATGCTGCAGATGGCAATCTTGAGAATCCAGTCGAGCACAGTACCAGCTGAACAGCATCACCTCCAGAATCAATGAGGTTTCTTGTTCTTGGAGTACTTTAACGAGTGTTGTCTTTATGATGGCTCCCACCTTCATAATGTGCATGACAAGACAGTCCAAAGACAGGGCCACTTCAGAATAAGGAGTTAGTGGGAGTAAGACCTACTTAAAAAACTTCACCAGCCATCACTAACTATGGCTCCTCAAGCCATGACCCATGCTCGCAAGCACTGAAGTCTGTCATGGAGATGTCCTCCTCCTCCTTTAAAGACTTGTGGATCCAACTTTTAACTGGGCATTAGAGCTGTCCACTACTGATAATGTGAAAATGTGATTATGGTTGCCTACATATGCATTCCCACCAAGGACTGGTGTCAACATTGTGGTTTACCATCAAAAAGTGGATGCTAGAGACAGTGTCTACCCGCAAACACAGTAAACCCTCAATATGCACACTTTTTAAATCCTGTCTTATGCTGCTGATCCACGATCAAAACCTTGAGCAAGAGACAGTGTCAAAATGAAGGAGGTGAGGAAGAGAACATTAAACAGCACTGCAGAAGTACTTAGAAAAGTAGAAATCCAAACCACACAACAGGAGCAGTGAAGAACGCCTTTGAATCATTCAGTGGAGAGAAGGATTGGGAGGGTTACGGCTGGAGGCCTGATGTGTGATCAAGAGGAAGGAGTTAGATTCAGAATCCTTTCCAAGGCACTGAGCATGCTCAGTTGAACTGGCTTGGTGTAGATAGTGAAATTAATCCAGGCAGCTAGAAATAATTCCTTACTCATTACTCTGAGACATACATTGTGACTTATTTATATATTGAATTTTCCCTTGGGACAGGGCACCAAACTTCAACAACATTATCACGGCATTACACATACTGCAGAGTGCTCGTACATGCATGATAAATTATATGTAAACATTTCTGCACATTACATTGTAAACATGTCTGTATGTCTGAGCATCCTAAAAAGAAATCTTGATATGCAGGATTTTAACATAGGATTCAGCAAGCACTTATCAATCTGGCCTTCAGGCAAACTATTTAAGATGCATAAACATTTTTTTTTAGAATTACCACAGAATACCCAAACTAAAGCATTTCACGCACATACCCAAGTACTTAGAAGATTTGAGTGAGGAGATTTGGGTGCCTTTCCATTAGTTTAGAACTACTATTGACTGTGCATATTTACAGCTTCTGAGATTAAACTGTAAATTTTTTACAGCAATGTTTTGCATTAGATTAAGTACTAGACAGCTGGCAGCAGTGACCCTCCACTCACGTATCTGCCTTTCTCTTTCTCCCTATTATGCAGCATCTTTTAACCAATTCAGTGAAGCATGGCAATAGTCCAGGAGACCAAAGCGTAAGGTAGGAACTGGTTTTAAAAATCTATTACTTAAACATTGGCATTTCTTGAAATGCACCGATAGAAACAGGTTTTCTACCAGTACTGTACATACTAATCATGTGACCTTTTTTTATTGAACTTCCTCTTATTTAGCTTACCATTCAACAATAAAAAAATAATGCACAGAGCACAGCACACAGAAGAAAAGGGCTGCAACTGGCACCAGCCCACTAGCCAGTTCGGCTAGATTTTGAATCCGGCTAGTAACATCTACCTCTAACTAGCCCTGCTGGCTTGTACTACAGAAGGTAAAATTTCAATAAGTACACCCGTTGGCCAGTGGAAAAAACTGTGAGGCCAGTGAATTTTCCCAGTGACTAGCACTGCTGGCTAGTGGCTGCAAAGCTTCATTTCGAACCCTGCTGAAGCAGTCGGATGATGCAGTACATCCCACTGTAACATTCAGTTTTATCCAGAATATCACATTGTTCATTCTCTACCTTGCACTCTCAAATCAAATAGTTTAGAACATTCTACTGTATTAACTATACAAACAATTATTCTGCTGGTGGAAGGGTGATGATTTGGGGGTGGGGGTGGTAAATACACTTTCACACAATCTCTTGCAAAGTTTCGCCATCCAGTTTGAAGCAGTGATTGTACTAAACATTCAGAAACACAAGACATTTTAAAAATAATCTTATTTGGATATGTGATTCTTAAATCAAATATAATCTTCAGAGAAACAAGTAGCACAGATTAACTTAATTCATCATCAGAACACAGTAGTGAAAGACTATTTCCACATTATTTCAACCTCTTCCTCTTACTAGCACATGCCATGCAGCTAATCATTATAAAGGTTAATAGGTCCCCCCCTTTTCCCTATAGAGAAACAGTGCCGTAATAAAGAGGCGTTTATTACGGCAAACAAATGCATGGTTTCCCTCACTCTGCGCATGCGCCCACCGGAGTTCCTCTCTTCCTGACCGCTCTCCTGCCTTCTCGCCCACAGCTCAACTGCCAGAAGAACTCGCCGGCAAGTCATTTTAAAAATTAAAACTCAATACGTGGAAGAACAAAACATTTAAGAACACTGCAAAACCTTGGGCAATAAAAACGTGAGGACAGCTGCACCGGAATGCCTACTACTTTATATAACTGTTGTGGCGAAAAAGGGAGATCCAGCAATTATATAAAATAAAATATGGGGTGGCGTGTGTAAACTCGAAGTTTACATACACCCTTGGTATTAGATGCTTTAATAAACCCCTCAAGCTTCTCTCTCGGGGTTTATGTAGCATCCAACACCTCGGGGAGTGGTGTAAATGTCTCATTACACACACCACCCCATACTTTATTCTATTTATACTTTACTCTACTCTACGCATGTTAAAGATGTAGCTGTTGATCAATCGCTACACTTTTTTGATAACTGTCACTTAGTTGCAAGTTGTTAGAAACCCCCAATGGTGTAAGTTTACAATTTCTTCTAAAGAAAACAGCTGTGGCTAACAAAATTTTAAATAAATTCCCATACACACTTACTTGCAATCCCCAGGTACCTCACAAACTGCATGTTCTAAATCACAGCCTTGTCTGCAGATAGCTGAAAAGAAAAGTTTTACATATCAGTGTAAGCATTTTTGATTCTAGAAGCAAAGATCTACTATACATTTTAAGCAGATTAATAAGCACTAAAGCTACTTAAAATAGGTGTCCATACAGTACCTCTACACTACTATATATGCTGTATTAATATGTAGGATAATTTTAACAGGAAAAATTGACACGGTCAGTCTTAACACCAGTTTCACTAGTTTCCCCGAATCTGTTCAACTCCTGTAGCCAGGAAGCTGAAGAAGGAAGCACTCTGCTGCTGTGAACAGCTTGCAATCCACTGCTACTGTCTCACTTGGTGCCTCTCGAATTCCACTCTGTATACTTGGTGCCTCTCGAATTCCACTCTGTATAGTTACCAGAAATCATTATGGTTCAAACAGTGATATGACCATTTAAAGCACAAAGTAGGAAGTAAGTGTACAGAAGGAGGTCACAAAGGCTTCTATCAGGCAAGCCTGACTCACAGGAACCCCACTTTATGAGTTGTAGTAGGGAACTCCCAAGAATCACTACAGGGAGGAAGAGGTATGCTGCTCTTTTTTGGGGTGGTAACCTATTAAATCCAAACTTTGTCTGAAGAAAGAGGCCTGCACTAAATATACACACACACACACACACACACACACACACACACACACACACACACACACACACGTCTTTCTGCTCATAGTAGCCCAAACTGAAAAGGTTCATGCAGTGATTAAGCTGTAGGAGAACCTTTTCTTTAATATTTCGAGCATTCATACTCAGCATCCCAGATATTCAGCAATTTATTCTTCAGCCCAAAAATCAAGATAAAAAGTGAAAAAGGAAAATCTCTGGCCCTGACCAGGACCCCAGAACTAGTCCCGCGATCATCCTTTCCCAAGCACCCAGTCATGTCTTGCCCTCTAGGCCAGCATTACTCCCATGGCTATCCCTTCCCCAGCAGCCAGTCATCTCCTACCCACCAGGACAGGGCTACTCCAGTGACCACTCTGCCATCTCTTACTCTCTCAGCCGAAGGCTAGTCTTGTGGCCACTCCACCCCCCAATGCGCTGGTATCAGATGACATCATCAGACTGAATGGGAAACTCAGTGCTGCAGTTATGGGATAGGGACAGACCAACTAGCTTGGAAAAATAATATATGAAATGCCAACAAGTCCGTGAAGCCGTAGACCATGTCCAGCATGCCTTCTGACACAGGAGAAAGGGGTTGTGCCAGCCTGCTTGTTCAGATATAACATGGTGATCGTGCTGTCCATATTGACCTGGACTACTTTACCTCAAACCAGTACAGTAAACTCCAAAGCACGGTCAACTACACAGTGTGCGCCTCACTGGCCAATCAGAACCCAGGCACTCAAGCAGATGCACAACCCAGCTAAACAATGGCGTTATTAGGGCTCTTTGAGAAGGGCAGTCTCACAAATGATGATGTTCAGCATCAGCTGGGTCACCTGGATGGGGTGGTTCAGGGCTGTGTGTGATGGGACCAATGCATCCCAGTTCCCAGTGAATGGGATGCATGAGTCAGTGGGTCCAATGCACCACAGCCATGGTACAGGCCATGAAGCTCAGAACCTGGAGAAAATCTCAGGTGGGCATGATTAAACAACCTAAAATGATCGGGCAAAAGACAACAGATCCTCCACCCTTCATGGAGGCAGACGAGTTCCGACCTGGGGGGGGGGGGAGAGAGAGTTCAGTTATGTACCAATGAAGAGGATCACTGGCTTCGGGGAGAGCTTGGACACTGTCAGACTGCCTATTAGGCAGAGACCTTCGATACGTTTGGAAGCCAGATCATTGGACCGCTTCATGTTCCACAATAAGCACCCTGTGATGAGCCAGTTATTGCATAGGAATACCTTGAGAAAGGATGCCATAACTGCCATAAGCTTGAACACCATGGGTGCTGATGACAGGCCAACTGGCATGGTTCTGAATTAATACGAGGCTCCATCCACCATCCAAAAGCAGAACAGTCTGTGTGATGAGTAGAGATGTCAAAATATGCATCTTGGAGGTCCAGGGAGCAGAACCACTCCCTGGCTACAGGACAGACGATTTTGGTGTCGAGTCACCAAGCAAAACACTAGACTGTGGAGGAACCTTATCAGTACTTGAAGATGGAGGATGGTATGTCAGCCCCTGCCCAGTCCATTCTGGGCACCAGAAAGTAGTATGACAACCTCTACCAAGCACAGCTTTCTTAGGCAAACTATTGCATGCTACATGAGGAACTAAAGAACATCACTAAAAAAGCTGGGAGAGAATCTAACAATGGTGTTCTCCCAGTAGCAGGGTTCCAGACAGAAGGGAGATGGGGCTCCCACCCCATACTTTTTGCCCCTTGTCCCAACTACTGGTCTCCTGAGGTACTGCTGCCACCACCCTTGTGATGGCCCCAACCAGATTTACTGGAGGGCTTGCTCAGGCACAGCTGCTGGTCTTCTGTACCCAAAGAAAGAGCCTGTACCATGTGGTCTAGGCTTGGCTGTGCTTGACATTAGTGACTAATGTCACTAAGTCCAGGGCATCAGACTTCTCCATGGGTGCAGTGATCGGTCGAACCCTAGCCCAATGAGATCTGTCCCAGCAGAGGTCTGTTCTGTCACCAGTTGCTGTATTTCTTCAGGAATGACTAAACCCATAACTGGCAAACTGACACCACCACAGGCACCTCAGTAGTCAGACTAAATCCCCCTTTCCCCTGGAAGCAGTTCAGACACACTGGTGAGCCTCTCAAAGAGGTCATGGCTATACCATGCCATCAAAGCTACATAGCTGGCCAGGTGGATGCCCAGGGATGCATCTGCATAGACCTTTAGACCAAGGATGTCCTGTTACTTGGACACCTTTCGGTGACTTCAACTCACACTGTACCTTCCTCTTGCAGAAAACTGTCTACTACAGCTGTTCTGGTGGCAAATATTCAAAAATCTGAAACTCCCCTACAGTGACTGCACATTTGAAGTCCATATGATGTGGTGGGGCCTGGTAAGAAGCTGGGTGCTGTCAGATACTGAGTGCCGGGCCCAGGATGGCAGGAGCAACAGGAAAGGTTACCCCCCAGTGAGGAATCTTGCTCAAGAATGTCCACCAGTGGATGGCTCTCCTTCTTCTGGACCTCCTTAAATAAACTGTTAAGAAAGAGCTACAGACATGTACTCCATGGGGGCTACATGGATGACTGGTCCCCCATGGGGGTCTGTCTTCCAACAGGCTGCCCTCCTGATGACATGGCATCAACAAGATGAAAGATGCATCCGAATCCAAGTTAGGACAGAGGAGCTTTGACTGCCGAAATGGGGTGTGAACAACCCTCTCAGAGAGAGTAACCACAACAGACAGGAGTTGAGGAAGCCCAGATCTAGAGTTCTTTGACAGAGCACCCTCTGCTGGCTGAGGAGGTGGAGGATACACCAAAACCAGTCACTATGGTATGACTAGCAATGTTACAAGGGAAACTGAGGGGTGCACAACCAGAGTCGGTGCCAGGAAGGACTACCAAGGCTGGGAAGAGTTAAAAGGCACTGCCGTCAATCCCCAGCCCTGAGCAAATGGTCTGTAGGCCCACTATCAGACTGCCTTCTCTAATCAGATGTGCCCAACATCAGTGATAGGAACCACACAACGATTAGAAGAAAATGCAAGTTGACTGCCTGACTGAGAAGTCAGCATTGATGTGGAGTGAGACTGAGAACTGTACTTCAGCCACCAACCTGGAGATGGAAGCAGCAGTGGGGCCTCCATTTTCTGACACATTCAAGGGTGACCCTGGGTACCTGCTGAACAGGAGGTGACACCAAGGTTTTGGATGACTAACGGCTGCCCAATTGGGAGCCATGTCATTGAGAGACCCACCCTGCCATGTTTGGGCTGCACTCAGCACTAGTGCCAGAGAGAGAGGCCGGCGTGAGAGAAGAGAGAAAATCCTTCCCGGACAGACTCATACTCAAGAGGGTCGACCATCAGATAACCAGTACAGGCTCAGCTGACTGGCCAGATAGAAACTCCATGGGAGGACCAATCAGCTTTGTGGGCAACATGACCTCCCTTGGTATGACCAAGAACATTAATCCACCGGTTCGTGAAGGTGAGAACAGTACCTCAACCAGCAGTGATCCCACGACTGTTGCTGACCCTTGTATTTACATCGATGAGATGGGGATTCACATTCAAAGGAGTGAAGAGACAATAAAAATATCCTTCATACTCACAAATGAGTCAGCATATCCAGGCAAACTTCTCTACCACCAAAAGAAGGTTCAGGATCAGAAGATTCTTGCCAAACCACTTCCCCTCTTGGGCCTGCAACTACGCCACTAACCATGCAGACGGATATGTGCACTTTAGTAGGTTTACTCCGGGTACCTGTTGCAGATGCTCTTCCAGAGACAACATGTGCATCGCCTGACAACAGGAACAGACCATAACGCGGCCTAGGACCAAGCAACAAATGCTGGCATCATGCTGGTCAGTCAGGAACACAGAGCTTGCATTCAATGTACCTCTTATTGGCATCTTCCATTCCACTGTGAACTGTGATGACTGAGCAGGAAGCCAATGGTGAGGGTACAGCAGAGTGTCAAACAGAGCAAAACTCTGAAACAATTGCCAAAGAAGCCTAAAGGCCATTATAATTCTAGTTCACTAGCAGTAGCTGTGAAGGAGGAGACCTGTTCCTTCAAGGAAAAGTTCAGAGTGCAAAGGGATCATAGCCAGAGAACCATACAGTAGAGTGATAGGACGAGCTGAACCTGAAGACTGTTCAAGTGACTGAGCATGTTAAGTGGAAGACTGCTTAAATGTGGATAATGAACTGAATCTAGGTAGCTAGAAAAGACTCAGTCCAGCCAGTCAGACATTCGATAGCACAAAACCAATCCCAAAGATCACATTTACTCAAGGAGAGAAAAAAATACATACATGTAAATAGCCAAGACTGACCAAATGAAACATTAAACTGAAAGGTATCTAAATTTGTAAAAAACACTGAATTACAAAGGACCAGTATTTTTTTTTTTATTAAAGCATGTGCACTGCAGCTTTTAACAGTCACTACCTGATCAGTCAAGATCTGCCTTAATGCTTGAACTAAACTCTGAAAGTACAAAATATTTGTTAAGAGACTATTTTAACAGTTACCTTGTTTACACTCCATTCCCATCCATCCCTCCATGCAGACTTTATGACCATACTGGTCACAGGTATAATGGCCGAAGTAATCATCACGAGGACTGCAGAATTTATTACACATGGGGCCATAGTAGTTCTTATCACATTTCACCCGTACTTTGTATTCAAAACGGGCTATCATTCCACTGTGGACAACATCCTGCCATGGTTCTTCAGGGTTGCTCACACCAGTATATTCACCCCTTTCAATCAACTGATCTTCATCTGAAACAGATAATAGCACAACACAAGTTACTTTCAAACAAATAAGTTGTGTGCCGATTTATAGTTTTCAGTATTATCCCAGCAATAACTTCCAATAACATTTGCCATACTAAAAGGAAGACTGAAGGGAGCAACACGTGACGGGACTGTAAACTGCTAACCCCCCATTTTGTTTTAGCTGCTCTGCTTAGCACATTATTTTGCAGGAAGTCCAGCCACAAGCACTTGGTGCCAAAAAGGAAATATTAAGAAACTGGAAACATAATAAATGGGAAGTGTCCTTTATTTTCTCAAGGCAGCCAAACATTCCACACCCATATACAAAGACATCAACAAAACCTGACAATGCACGGACAGTCTCTTTACTGTAGCCATTCTTTCAATTGAATCTATATTTACTCACTCTATTAAAAGATGGCTAAACGAGCATCAACTGAGACATGCTGGTACAATAGATATGCTAATGGATGCGAAAAACCAAAAACTTTTTTGCTGGTTAGAATTCGTTAGAAAATTATTCAATGTCATGTTACTATATATACACACACACACATATTTATAAAATTATGTATTTTGTCACATCATATTTCATGTTTTAATGTCTAGTTTACTGGGCAATAAGTCATATTGCAGAGACACTTTGTACTGTGCAAAGCGTATCCAAGCATGAAGCACTAATTCAATTCTTTAACGAGCGTGAAGAGAAAGCGATGAAGAACAAGTTCTCATTTACAATAGTAATCTGGTTTGAAATATTTTAAGTACTATTATTTGCAGGGCCACCCTAACCACACAAAACAAGGATTCAATTTACCATGAAATGTTTAGTTTTTTTTTTTTTTTTAACCATTTTAACATAGTGGGCACTGCAGACTAGCAGTGTGTGTGCCATAAAATGAACATCCACAGCACCACAAACTAATGTGCAAAAACAGTATAAAATGGAGGACTGATGGAGATATTAGAAAAGTTTCTTAATGGAACAATCAACAGGATCTATGAATGCTATACGTCTATAATCTTACATTATATCTGTCTTTCTTTTGTCTACCATCTATATATTTTTATCAATATATACCAAACATACTCCATCATCTCTATATCAATATTCATTTTTTTTTAAATATATGGATGCATCATATCATACTTTTCATATATCAACATAAGGAAAAGTAAAGTCAAGTATCCCAGGAATGGTTTTCCTCCTTTGTTTTGGGGGAGGAATAATGCAATTGCTACCTGGCTCAAGGTGTGTGTGTGGTGGGGGAGAAGCGTAGCAGGAGCCACTTGGTGGGAAGGACATTGGATACCAAGTTCAACTACACATGCATGTGAATACATTGCACACCTGTATCTGTAGAAGAGAAATAGGACAACCACCCAGGCGGGCAGGATGCCAGCAGCACCCTCGCAGGTCCCAGACTATCGCTCATGGCACCTAACCACCAACTAGGCCAGGGGATGTGGTGGGAAACGTCCCTGGGAAGTTATATCAGGTGTGGGGACAACAGGCGACCAGTAGAAAAACAAAAGAAAAAATGTTTTACACTTTGCTGGAATTTGGAATCCACTGCACATTTTCTCAAACAATCTGTGCCATTTAACCTTTCCATTCTTAATTTTATATATTTAATGTTGCTGCAAATATTTCACTCCGACTCTGTTTAGGTAACTGCTTATCTTTCTGCAATATCTGCAAAAGCACTGGAAGCCATGATAAGTTCCTAGCTCAAATGGTTCCAAAGTTAGTCATCTTCAAAGAAATTATCTTTATAAGAGGCTAACTTTAATGATTAGAGCTAGAACCCCCAATGAAAGCATGGATTCAGGTTACATCAGTGAGACCTATGATACAGTTTCCATGTGTCAATAGTAGTCTATATAACATGTACTAATATTCATCAATACAACTGTTTTTAATTCGTTGTTTATGAATCCCTCACCGAGCCAGTCTCCAGTCACAGGCTTCCATCAATGAATTCCCACTAGTTGTCTGCACCCTCCCTCAGTCAAAACCGTCACTACCGTCTGTTCTGCCAAGTTCCTACAAATCACTCCCAGAGGCAGGATTTCTGTTTCCTGCAAGATCAATGCAGTTTAGAATGTTATAAGGTTCAGTGACAGTGCGGTAACATAGAAACCTACCCCTGGGAGGACAGGGTCCACACAGATGCTTTTAATTGTTCTTGCGGCCCTCCGTTACCTAGACTGTCAGCAGAAAAAGACCTTGTGGTCCATCCTGTTGTCCCATTAATGGCAATAAGTGGAGGAGATGGTGCCATTCGGGTGCGAGCTCTAACTGTGGCCCAGCAAATCACTGTATGTCAGTTTAGGAAGTTTTAACCCTATCAGGACCACCCAAACGTTTTGTATTTGTATGCTCATGACTGAAAAAGGGAGGTGTCCAGCAGCGAACATTCACCCACTCCACCAATGTCACCTCTATCATGACACCCTGAAGTGCTGTTCAGTGTCTGGCTAATTGTCACCTACCCCATGGGGAGCAAGTTCCATATACTGTAGATACTTTTAATACTTCCTGCTGCCCTCTGCTAGGCTTAGGGGTCATGAACCAGGGATGCTAACATACGAGAGGGATCCCTCTTAACTGCTTGGTACCACAGAGCTAGCTCATTAATACATACACGCTGAAAAATGAAATATGCTGAACCTGAACTGAAATTTAGAAAAAAGTGTTTTTTTTTTACAAATATATTTCTAAACATCTTTTACAAAACTGCCTTATGTTTTATATATGTGTAACCCCCCTGCAAATGGGGGTTCCCAAAAGACTTCCAGGAGCTTGCTTGAATGCTCCAAGCCTGAATAGTGTTTGGCATTTAAGCCATTTATCAGTGAGTGTTTTAGAACCTCTGGTACTGTCTCTTTAAGAGCTGTCTGCTTGCAGACATAATTAGTTTGTATGGGGACTGTGTGTTTCTTTGATTGAGTACCACTCAAGCTGCTGCCAATTCACTTCATTTTGCAGTCACTAGGGTGCAAAGGGAACCTATCTGACAGATGTAACTGTTTGCCAGAAATTATTTAGAGTAATAATGAAATTACAGTTTGTCTAACCTGCTTTCTTTGCAGTCAGAACTGTGTCTGCTAGTTCCCCATTCTAGTTTTGAACTGCTGAACTGGACCAATCAGTGTGGGGTAAGCTAGCTCTAAAATGGTGCCTTGGACGAATCAGAACTTGGACTCATAATCTGAGCCAGCCACAAGAGGATTGTATGGGCAGTGACTCTGGGAGATGTAGTTTAGACTTCAGCACCTTTTGGACCAACAGCAGCAGTCTATTGTGGTGACAGCCAATCCAGTCAAGAACTGGGAGGAACTCAAAGGAAGTGCCCGGTTTTGTCGGTTGGAGTTTCAGTTGAGCTTTGGCAGTGAAGAAGGAAGGAGCCCTGTGCTTTTTCAGTGTGCAGTTTTAGTCAAAAAACGTGTGTAAGGCCCAGAGTTCCGGTCTGCAACTTGTTAGGACTGAATCCGTCCTGTGAAAAGAATCAAAGGATCTCTGAAGAGTAGAAACCAGGCTCACCCTGTAGAAGACTGGAGGAATTGCTGAAAATTACACTTGGTCTGTCAGGAACTGAATCTGCTGTGTGTTCTCCCGGTATTGTGCAGTAATGCGATCGGGATACAGATGCAGCCTGCCTGGTATAGTGCTTTCTTTTATATGGATGTGAAGAGGTTTGTGTACCTCAAGTGAGCCCTGCTGACATTGAAGGACCCTATCTTATTTGGAGGTCGTGAGTACTAATTCAGGGTTGCTCCCTGTTGAATTGCCACATTAAATCCAAATGGAATTACTGTACTGCTGACTGTTTAATTCTCCTTTTCTCTGTGTGAAAGGGCCACTACCAGCTGCCACGGTTTGGACTAGCCACTAGGGCTTGGGTACCCAGGGACAGTAACTGATAGGGATGAGCCTGTGCACAGAGCCATAGATAGATTATTAAAGTGATAAGCTAATTAACCTGATTTCCCCTGTCCTTGTTATATCCCCCTAAATAAATCAGAGCTGCTTGTTTCAGCAAAGTTATACTGCCTGAGGTATTTGTCTATGTTAAAGTACTGTACTGTGATTGTTGCACTGTATCTCATTTCACAGGAGGTCCCAGTGCCGGAACCAGACCTGGGGTAAGTGTATACTGTGAAGGTAATTCTGATATATTGTGTGTGGGCCACTAGTGGGAAGAAAGGGGTTGCAGTGTCCCAGAGGGCTGTGACCAAGTTAGTTTAACTATTGCAAACCCTGACCTCTGGGTGGAGGCACCCGCCATTGGATCCAGGCCCCTCAACCTGTTAGTGGCAAATCAGGCAGGGGGTAGTAGCCCTGGGATAGCGCCATCTAAGGGTTACATATGGATATACAGAAGTTGTAACAATAGGGTTTCCCATAGAGCATTTATGCATGGGGGAGCCCCATACTTTCATTTGAGCCTTCATCTTTTGGCAACACCCCCATGCTTTAAAAAGAGCCATGGTGTTGAATAGTGATACAACTGCAGCATTTAGGGGCACTCGGAGGAAAACAGTAAAGGAAAGGTGATCCAATGTTACAGAGAAACCTGCAGAAAGAAAAACAAAACGTGGACAGACACTGAGAAAGAAATGGGGAGAAAAAGCAAAGATCTGAGACAGGGGCCATACGAATCCCATGTGTATTGCTTGACAAATGCCCCTATCCTTTCAAATTTTTCTGGGGAAAGACAATGTACATGATATACTAATGTATTAAACGTACTGGGTTCATTGACTTAACTGTTCAATGTTAGCCCTTTTCAAATTACAAATTATTTTTAGAAAGGAATAACATTTTTATTCTAATTTATTTTAACATTTATTTTATTGGGAATGGAACACAAAGGCCCCATCCACACTGCACCGCACAGACCCCGTAACGGATAGAAACCGTTACAACCAGGGAAACAGAGCAGTGTGTCCACACTGCCACAGTGTCCATTATGGGACCGGCACGCGTCCACATAGTGGCGGCCGTTACGTGGCACCCGATCCCACAATGCAGCTCGCTGCGCTAGGGGACCAGTGCCACGCGTCCACACTACACCCGGTAACGTTACCGAGGCATAACCAGTTTCATAACAGTTGTTGAAACCACCTCATATGTGGTTTCAACAACGGTTACGAAAACGTCCTCTAACGTTACAGATGTAAACACAAACCATTGCGGTAATGGTTTGGGCACTCTAACGTTACAGAGGTGTAGTGTGGACAGGGCCTAAGATGAAGTCTGTTTCCAGTTGCATCTCTGGAGGTTTACTGACTTACTCAGAGTAACACTACATGCAAATGGCAGTTGTGGGTTTCAAACCTGGGTTTAGGGGCTCACAACTTGGTGCCTTAACCATCTAGGATCTATTGCTGCTATACTTTGAAACCATTAGGGCAAGAAACTATGAGCCATATTTTCAAAAGGATGTCTCCATTCAATTGTGTCTGTGGTAAAAGCCCTAAATTACTATTATTTTTTTCTTCTTTTAAATGAAAGCTTGGAGTCAGGTCAATAGGAATGAACAATATCAATAACAGTTTTCATTTGACGTTACATACTGATACGCCTAAATGTACTGCACATCATTACTCTTAATAGCCCTGACTAAATTGAGGTGTACACCTTTGTCTGATCTGTACACACTATATACACCTCACAGAAACCTAGACTTGACGGCAGATAAATACAGGTTACTCACCTGTAACAGGAGTTCTAGGAATGGTATATGTTGTTCATCCACACTGTCTGGCAGGTTCCTTGCCGCAAGGTCTTCAAGCTGGCTCCTCCCACCCACCCGGGTGGTAAAACTCGCTCCGCCCCATGATGCCAGATCTGGCCTCCGTTGAAGCTCAGCAGCGCCGGCCGGGAGGTCGGGAGTCAGATGAACAAGACATACCATTCTAGAACTCCTGTTACAGGTGAGTAACCTGTATTCTAAGGACATGGATATGTTGTTCATCCACACTGTCTGGCAGACTCTAGCAGTTCTCTGGGGGAGGAAGCAAGGCACACCCCTACTTAGGGAATAGAGACTGGAGAACCGAGGCCCCAAAACCAGCATCCCGGCGTGACTCAAGGTCGATGTGGTAATGGGTGATGAAGGTGTGTGCTGACTTCCAGGTAGCAGCCCTGCAGATTTCCTGGATAGGGACGTCCCTGGAAGCAGCCACCGATGCAGCAGTATGACGGGTAGAATGAGCTCTTATCCTCTGGGAGGCTCCATGCCTGCCAACTTAGCAGAGATCTATGCAGGAGGTGACCCACCTGCTTATCATCCGCTTGGCTGCAGGTCTGCCAGGTGCGGCTTCAGCGTGGGTGACAAACAGCTGGCGAACCTCTCCCAATTTCAACCGTGCGCTCCTTATAATAATGACGCCCTTCAAAGGTCAAGTATGGAGCCTGTATTAAACCCTCCAGTGTGATTGGGGTAGAACACCGGCAGAGTCAACACCTGGTTAAGGTGAAACTCCGACTCCACCTTCGCAAGGAATTTCGGGTGGGGGCGTAGGACAACCTTGTCCTTGTGGAAGACCAGGTAAGGAGACTCGATGAAGAGCACCTGGAGTTCTCCCATCCTTCTGGCTGATGTGATAGCCACCAAGAAGGCGGTCTTCCACGACAGGTGAGAGAGTTCACACCTGTGCATTGGTTCGAATGGCTTGCCCATGAGCTTTGCCAGTACCAGCAGTAAATCCCACGGAGGTGGAGGTTCTCGCACCGGAGGGGAAATGTGATCAAGGCCTTTGAAAAAGCACCAGACCACCTTCTCCTGCGCCACCGACTGCTCCCCGGCCCGCGCCCGGTAAGCAGAGATGGCTGCCAGGTGCACCCTTAGGGTCGTCGACCTAAGCCCTTGACTAGAAAGGGACCATAAATAGTCAAGATGCTTGCCAAAGGACAGGAGGAAGGGTCAAGCCCTTGCCCTGACACCAAATGGAAAATCTCTTCCATTTGAAGGCATAGCATTCCTGGTCGACTCCTCACGGGACGCCTCAACAACACTGAGGACCTCGCCAGAAAGACCCAAGGCCTGGAACTCTGCAGCTCAGGAACCAGGCCGTCAGGTGCAGGGATTGAAGGTCCAGATGGAACACCTTCCCTGATTGACTGAGAGCAGGTCTGGGCGAGCTGGAAGCTGCCTTGGAGCCTGGAGCGGAGGCTGAGGCTGAGGAGATCTGGGTACCAGAACTGGCGGGGCCAGTCTGGGGCTATCAGAATCACCTGTGCCTTGTCCCTCCTTGCTTTGAGAAGCACCTTGTGAATCAAGGGAAATGGGGGAAAGGTGTAGAAGAGGCCCGGGGTCCACAGCCTCGAGAAGGCATCCCCCTGCAGCGAGCCCTGCTGAGGAGGGCGGGCATGAAACAGCTTCAGCTTCACATTCTCCCTGGAGGCAAACAGGTCCACCTGACGTGTGCCCCAATGGGAGAACAGATCTTGTACTACCTCCGGCAGGAGAGACCACTCGTGAGATGCAGCCCCTATCCGGCTTAGGGCATCGGCCAGGGTGTTGGAGGCTCCTGCCACATGAATGGCTAGGAGATCCGCCTCCAGGCTGCGCACGAGTGACCAAATGTGGAGAACTTCCTTGCATAGAAGCATGGAACGCGTCCCGCCCTGGCGGTTTAGGTAGTACATGGTCGTGGTATTGTCCGTCTGGACTCTGACCACTTGACCCCGGAGAAACGGAGCAAAGGCGGTGAGAGCTAGGCGGACCGCTCGGAGCTCCAGCAGGTTGATGTGGCATCGGGACTCCCGCGGGGACCAGAGGCCGTGCGCCGGTGTTCCCCCAGATGGGCACCCCAACCCATCAGAGAGGCATCGGTCGATAGAGAGACTGTCGGCTCGAGGCGGACAAACGGGATGCCCTCCTGCAGATGAGATGGAATGGTCCACCACCGGAGAGCGTTCCACATCTCCTGGGTCACCATCACTAGCTGGTCCAATGGATCGCAGCATTGTGACCACTGGCTGGCCAGTCCCCACTGAAGGGGGCGCATGTACCAGCGTGCCCAACGGACCACGCTGGTACAGGCCGCCATGAGACCCAGGAGGCGCAGGAAGTCCCAGGCAGGGCGCGATTGCCCAACCAGAAATGATTGGGCAAAGGAGGTAAGAACCTCGGCCCTGTCTGCTGGGAGCCGTGCTCTGGCTCGAAGAGTCTCGAGCTCTGCCCCGATAAACAGAATCACCTGCTTCGGCTCGAGTTCCGACTTGGCCTCGTTGATGAGAAGGCCGATTTGAGAGCAAACCTGGAGGGCCAGATCTCTGGACCGCTCCACCTCCTGTCTGGAGGGGGCTGCTATCAGCCAATCATCCAGGTAAGGGTACACCCGGACCCCTCGGCGCCGCAGGAAAGCTGTCACCACTGCAATGCATTTGGTGAAGACCCTGGGAGCTGGAGACAGGCCGAAGGGCATGGCTCGGAACTCGAAGAGGGATCCCTCCGCTTGAAAGCGAAGGAATCTCCGATGTGATGGACGGAAGGGCGAAAGAACGCGTCCTGCGGGTCCAGAGAGCAGAACCACACGCCATGTTCCAGGGATGGTATTATCTGAGCCAGAGTGACCATCCTGAAGGTTCGAGACCTTAGGAACTTGCTCAGGTCGTGTAGGTCGAGAATGGGGCGCCAGCCCCATCCGTTTTGGAACCAGGAACTACCTGGACACAAACCCGGGTCTGAGGGAGGGTCCGCCACCTCCTGATCACCTCCTTTGGAGGAGGAGAGCGCATGTCAGCCCGACGAGCCGACAGTGAGGCTGGGCGGACCCCTGAGGCCCCCGAGGTGCGCACGGCTCTGAAGGGCGGGCCTGCTCTCGAATTCTAGAGGCAGGCCTTTTCCCACCACCTCTAGCACCCACCTGTCCATGGTAATAACGGACCAGGCAGAAAGGAAGTGCCGGAGCCGTCCCCACGGGGGGAACCTGGGGTGAGGTGACGGGGTTGGGGGCGACACCCCTCAGCCCGTCACTGGGCAGGCTTGGAGGAGGGACCGGCCGAGGGACCTCCTGGGCCTTTACCTCCCTGCTTCCTGTTGGAGGAGCCCGGGCTTGGGTTTGGGATGCCAAGCCCAAGCCTGCTGGCCCTGACGTTGCTGGGCCGGACGCGCCGCGGGCGCAGAAGGACGAAAGGGCTTAGGCTGTGGTTTGCGGCCTTTGTCCTTCTGAGCGGAAGAGACAGAGTCCAAGGTAGCATTGGACTTCTCGATCCTCTGCAGGTGACCTTCCACCCCAGGACCGAAGAGGTCAGTCCCCAAAAAGGGAACATCCGCCAACTTGTGCTGGGTATCTGAAGTAAAGGTGGATATCCTCAGCCAAGCCCGACGACGCATAGCCACTGCGGCCGCCACAGACCTGGCACATGAGTCCCCAATGTCTAAAGCAGTCTGGAGCTGCTGTTTGGCCACTGCCCTACCCTGGTCCCGCACCTGCCTGACCGTGGTCTGCAGATCCGTGGGAAGATGAGGGACGACCTCATCCAGGGAGCCCAACAGGGCACCAGAAAAATGTGCCATGAGGACGGCCGAACTGGCCTGGCGAAGGCCGAGGGAGGACGCAGCATAGACTTTTCGCCCGGCATAGTCCAATTTCTTGGACTCCTTGTCAGGAGGTTTGTCCACATCCCTAGCGTTCCCAGCACGCCGGAAAACGCTGTCGGTAACCAACCCCTCAGCCGAGGGGTGTTCCGAAAAACCGGACAGGGAACCGGTAGGGACCGCATACTTCCTGGCCATCCTGGCCGAAGGCGCAGGACAGGAAGCAGGGTGCTGCCAGAGCTCCAAGGCTGGACCCACTATGGCCTCGGCCACCAGAAAGGCCTCCTAGGGAATCCCCTCGGTCCAGAATCTCCGGGGGATACCTGGCCCGTTTAGAAACGGGTTCAAGCTTCATCCCGGTGGACTCCGAGATGAGCCGAAGCAATCCTAGGAAGGACGAAGGGCTATCGTCCACCGACTGTTCTCCTGAGGACTCCAAGTCCATTCGCTTGGAGAAAAGGGAGGAATCGTCTTCGGACTCGGAAGAGTCCTCAAAGAGCTGCCTTGGGCCTGAGCCACCCTCCACCTGCTGAGGTCGATCGGGAGTGAGGGTGACAGACAGCCTATGTGGCAGTCCCTGAGCCGACCGAGAATTTTTGGTCGGAGCCCCAACTAACGGCTGTGGAGGCAGAGGTTCCACCGGAATCGATGGGGCAGCTGGTTTTGGCCGAACAACCGGCCTGGGAACAGGCTCCTCTGATAAAACGAGGGGTTGTTTCGGCCGCTCCGGTGACAGCCACTTAATGGCCGGGGAAGACGACGGCGTCGGCTTATTCCCGGTCAGAAGGAGCTGTTGCCACATGAGTTCCTCATATCTTCGACGCAACTTGCGCTGAAGCCTCCCTCGTCTGAGGAGGAGGAAGAGACGCAGCGGCAGCGCCGCTTGCCTTGATGCGAGACCACCTATGTGGCGGGATCGGCTGGACGCTGAGCGTCAAGAACGAGAACCTCGGCTTTGCCGAGGCGGTGTGAGGAGGTGTGCGGGGCGGCACTCCCTCGGTTGGAAGATTCAACCGAAGGCTCCGGAACGGAGGCACAGACGAGCTGACGGGTCCTCAACTCCCACCGGGGAACCGGAGAGGGATTCCCGGCTTCTCCAGCAGACAACCCGTCAGCGGGTGAGAAAAATCTCGACGCGTCGTGAAACCTCGTCCACTAGCTGTGGGGACACCGTGAGACCAGTGGCGAAGCAATGCGACCCGAAGTCGACGGCCGACAACTCGGGAGAGGGATCTTTCCGGCTCCCAAGAGCGCCGACGGTGAGACTTACCTTTGTCTCTCTCTTTTTGGACCGAGAAAACGGTCCAGAAGAAGTGGACCCTCACCTTTAGTCGAGAGGGTCAGACAAAGCTCCTTAAAAGAAGCTGAGTAAGAGGCACCGAGAGAGAGCGGGACAAATGCCGCAGCCGAGGTAGAAGCGGCCCGCGCCACCTCCTCTTTGAGGGCGATCATCTGCTCGAGCTGATCCGCTGAGCCCGCCGCTGGACACCGCCGACCGGGCCTCTTTTGACTTTACCGGAGGAAATCGCTTCTCGGGACGCCCCAGTTGTAAACGGGCAGCACGGTCTTAGAGGACGTAGGCCGAAAAGGAAGAGCACAGGTCGCAGGCCTGCAGGTCGTGCTCAAGGCCCAAGCAGTAGACGCACGTGGAGTGCGGATCCGTCCGAGACATCTTCTGCCCGCAAGGGCATCTCCGGAAACCGGGAGTCGATTTGTCCATCGCAGCCGCGAGGAGAGAAGGACGAAGTCTTTTTGCAAAACTTTTTAATTTCGAAAATTGAAGAATTAGGAACCAGTCTTATCGCAGAGCGTTAAGGAGGAACCTGAGCTTCCAAGCAGTAAGGAAGATCTGGCGTCATGGGGCCGAGCCGAGAGTTTTACCACCCGGGTGGGTGGGAGGAGCCAGCTTGAAGACCTTTCGGCAAGATTTAAAGCGGCAAGGAACCTGCCAGACAGTGTGCATGAACAACATATACATGTGCCTAGGATGACGGCTTGGCCCACCTAGTCTGCCCATTTCTCTAGCTACTGGATAAGCTGCAGATTCTAGTTAACCAACAGCCTACTTCCTCCTACTCCCCGACTATAACTGCCTTATGTCTGTCCCATGCATTCTTGAATTCCCCACTGTTTTGACCCCATGACATCCTCAGGAAGTTAGTTCTATGTGTCCTCCACCATCTCGCATCTTATGTACACCTCAAAACATTGTACACTTCAGGTATATTTCACCTCATCTGCACCAAACTTAATATTTAGCAGTATACACCTCAAAACACACTTCAGCTTCTACCTTGTGTTACTGAGTGTATCTTTTGGCTGTGTAGGGACACCACTGGCACTTTTGATTTCTGAACTTGAACTCCTTACAGTACCTCATCATCAGCAGCGGTCTGATCTCGGGCAGCAGCTGGAGCTCCATGTTTAGCTGGTCAGTGCTTCATAATAACCAATCTTTTTTCCAGAGTTAAGACAATCTCTTGTTTATAACTAAAAAAATACCCTGACGTCAAGGGTTCTTTACATAGATGCACAGAAATTGTCGGCAGAAAAGGATCATCAGGCCCATCTATCCTGCCCATTTTACTTTATTTTTTTTTAAACCATAAACTGGCCAGAAGTGAAGAAAAGACTTTGGGCTACTGCTCTCTCAGACTGAAAAATTAATCTGATGTTAATCTGTAGGGGTGAGCGTGACCAGACAGCACAGTTCGAATTTAGTTCCAAGTTCCATAATTTGCATAAATTCTAAAGCTTGGGGGCCCGCTCATTCCAGAGGAATGACTGCTGCTGCTAAACTTAAGTGAGGGATTCCTGGGGTTTGAAACATTTATTTTTAGGTGTGTTCTGAAGTGGGCGAGGAGGGATATCAGTGATACATATGAACTAAGACATGACACAAAATGTACTATACCCACTAAATCTAATTAAATATTCAGAAGCCTGGCAAGGCTCTTGATTGCCTTTTGGATCATCATTAAGGTCCTTGAAATAAGAGATCTAGATGCCAACTGACTATAAAGGAACGAGCAATGTTCTTGTGTCATGTGGCTTGTGCCAGACTGCTAGGAAAAATAAGTTAATTAACTATAGAGCCAGAAGCCGTTATTGTAATTGGACTTATAATTGCAACAACAACCTTGGAGCTGGTCATCTCCTTGGATTAATAACTAGCTGAGGAAGTGTCTCTCTACTGTGCCTCGGACCATCCTCTCCCCAGCCTGTCGTTCACCTGTCGAAAATGACTGGCTTCTAGTCATTACTGCTCTCAAGTAATATGCCAGCTGGTGAGGGTTGTTAACCACCACAAGGTATGCAACAAGGTGCACTAACACCACTCTGGACTGTCACACTCCAATTACTGAGTTCTAATGTTGTTTTATGGACAGTTTCAATGAGGCAAAAGCTTTGAAAGGTACTATTGCTTTAATACAAGACTCCTTTCCGAGGGTTTACTTTGGTCAGTGCCTGGCTATTCTTCTGTTTTCTATGATAATATCACATGATCCTGCATTCCACAACGCAGAGAGCAGGCCTGTATGTGAGGTACTTAAGTGTCCACTGACATGCTCTGGCCGCCACTGGAAAAGGTGCATTTAAGTATCTGGGACTGTAGGTTGAGCAAACCCTCATCTACTCAATCCACATTACCAAACTTTTAAGTACACATCATAAACCGAAGAAGATCTTGCCTCAGCTTGTCACCAGAAAATTACTCCTGCAACCTACCCATTTACCTGCCCTGGAGTATTCAGGTGAAATTTACAGACCATCAATTCCTCCTTATTGCAAAAGTAACTGGAAATATAGACATGTGCAGATATGCACAAAGATGTGGCAGGAATAATCATCACTGTACCTTATATACCCTTCACCTCCCCAGAGGTGAGCAGGGAGTTGATATGGGCAACACTGATATATACAGTGAGTGTATCCATGTACCCCACCTCCATACCCTTACCTGAAAGATTTACAACCCAGGCACACACAAGACTCATCAATTAATGTCACAGTCCAGGAATATCCTATACCTACAGTACAAAAACACTCAAATCATTTGGGCACAGGTATTCTTCAAAGCAAAGTCCTCGAAACCAGGAACCAGATAAAGTCAAGGGCAACATCCTTGTTCTCTTTCAAGAGGCCCTGTTTAACCATGTTCATAAAACCTGCACCCATCAACCTCTTACTCCTTCCTCTTTCCTATACTCTGTGTAGCTGTGCATCTTCACAGATGACACAAAGCTCTCAGTGATAGCGTAGAAAGTGAGGAAGGGATCAGAGAGGCATGAGGGATCTACAAAGGCTAGAGGGTGGTGTAAGGTTTGGCAGTTGCAATTCAACACCAAAATAAACAAGGTTATGCACCCGGGGAGATTAAACTGAGCACTGTGACAAAGGAACTGGACCTGGAAGTCATCATTAGTGACTCCCTCAAACAATCAAGCCAGTGTAACAAGGCCTATGGTAAGGCTAATAGGATGCTGGGGTGCATCAGAAGGGGTACCGACAGGAGGAAAAAGGAGGTACTATTACTACCTCAATATGTCAATGGTGAGACTGCACCTGTAATACTGTACTCATTTCTGAAGTCCTCACCTAAGGAAAGGCAGGGACAGGCTGTAGATGGTGCAGTGCAGGGTGGCCAAGAGGATTCAGAGCTACCAGGGCAGATCTTACGAAGATCATCTCATAGCACTGAGCATGTACTTGATGGAGACCAGGTGAGAGGGGAAGGATGTTATGGAAGACCAGGTTCCTGAAGGGAACAACAAGGTGAACTGCAGAGAACTATCCAGCAGCAGTAGAATGTCAAGAACCCAAGGCCATAAAGTGGAAACTGGCTTGGGGCGGAGAGAAGGGATGTTTTAGAGAATCTGAATAAGTTCTATTTTACAGAAAGGTTGGTGGAGCCATGGAACAGTCTGCCAGCGGAGGTGGCGGGTGCCAAGACCATAAACGGTTTTAAACATGGCTTTGACAGAGTGAAGGGTTTGGTCACTGCTCAGGTTGGTAGCAGTAGGAGGGAGCAGGGGTGGACAGGATGTATAAAACCCTGTATGGGCAATAGGTCCCAAGGCAGAAGGGAACTTTAAAAAATTAACTGGACCTTTGATCTTTTCTTCCATCAATGTCTGTTTCTGTGTTTCTACTCTCCTCTTGCTGGAAATTGCTGCAGGTCATCAATTTATTGCATCTAGCTACATATGTACACTGTAATTTAGAAAGTGCCATCAAATCATGTGTTTGAAAGTTTATATCTATGATACATAGTGCATTCCACTTGTATGCATATCGGCTATATGCACGTCATGTCCCATTCCCAAACCAATGTACTTTAACAGCTGCTGATGCCGCAAAGAAAAAGTTGAAAAACAGGATATTTAGGTACAATTCAGCTTGCGTTCCATATATACTCTATAGATTTTTCCTCCCCATTATTTATTTCTGAGGAAATTTGCATGAATACATGATCTTTATACCTCAGAGTTCATCTGCCTCTTTAGCTTACTCCCTACTTGAAGTCATAATCCTGTGTTGTGATAACACAATCTGTTGCCATGGGAGTAACTGATATCACAAAGAGTGCATTATAACCTCAGGTAGGAAGAAAACAACAGGAACAGATGAACTCTTCAGGAACAAAGATCCTGTTTTCATGCAGATTACCTCAGTAATGCATAATGGGAAGGAGGAATACAGAACTAATGTGAAATACAAGCTGCAATGTGTCTAAATATTATGTTTTGTAAAATTTTTGAAGTCATCAGCTGCTGTTTAATAAAAAAAAAAAACTGCTTGTATGCACACCACATTTAATTTGTAGGCACACTTCTTTCCTTCAGACAGGGACACAACAGACATCGTCAATCATGCCTATTTAACAGGTGTTAACTGTGCTGCCAGTGGCTATATAATGTCAGTTTCAGCCTGCCTATTTTACAGCCAGCAGCTATAGAAAACAAATAGCTTAAGTATCTTAGTGTAGGTAACATCTGATATATTGGTATGTTTTGGATGAGTCGGACACACTCAATAAATGTAAAACTGAACAGCGTGTGAGAAAGTGCGTTTTTACTTGAGTGGTTCCACTGATTTTAAAGCAATTTTGGCTGTATGTAATTTTGGATGTATACATAAAAATAGGATGTCCCAAGCATGTGCATGCATCAGGAATTGATAAACTCCTCTGCCGATGCTGAAATGTCCCCGAACCTTCTTGTAAAGTGTATTTGACACCTGCTATAAATGAAGCATCCTAGAGTGCAGAATTTCAAAATGAATAAAATGCTTTATCTTTTCTTGTTTGTCGCTTGCAATGATTTTTGTGTATTGGTATCTGTGTGGGTTTACTGGGAGCTTAGCTGTACTGTTCTCTTTTAGATCTGTGTGCATTTGCAGTGTATAGTTGCTGGATTAGTTTCCATTATATTTTCTTTCAGCTGCATTTCTGGTGTATGGTTTTGCAATGTTATACTTTGTCAGTAATTTTGTCTTTCCCGGGTGGTGGAGATGGTGGGGTAATTGAATGTTTCAGCTCATTTGGATCATGAGAAAAGAATTACAGGGAAAAAAATGGAATTGGTTTGTTCTTAAGAATTTTCATTCTTTTGTGCGTTACTGCATGTGGGGGGTTGGGGCTGGTTTCATGAAGGTGAGGAGGGTTTGCGGTGTGCTTCGATGTGGTTGTGTCACTTGCATGTCTTTCCTCTGCATTAGCGTTCAAGTAACATGCCTTTCAGAGCATTTAAGGACAGGATACCCCATGTGACCAGAACCTGGACAATCAGATGGCAGAATTTGCTAGCCCTCATTTGACAAATCATCATCAAACAAACATTTGTCAATGCTGAGTGTTTGCTTGCTGGCATTAGCAGTGGAAGTGCAGGAGTTAGATGCAGTATAGGAATGGCAGTGATATATTGAACAGACACCAACTCCACCCCCGCCCTGCAGAGAGACAGGCATTGGGTCGTCACCCATAACAGTCACGACATTTCACCTCACCCTACCCTGCAGGCACTGACAAGTGTCGAGGTGTGCCTTGGGGTGTTTGGGATTTACACTCACCTCATTCCATAGGAAATACGCTGAAATGGGTGCAGTATAGAGAATGGTGTGAACTCTGGGGCCAGAGAGTCTAAGGCGCACCTCGATACCAGTCACTGGCATCAAGGGTGGGTGGTGTGGTGGAATGGCGTGAGCATTACTGTTGACAATTGCAAGTTACACCCTGATGCCTGTCAGTCCCTACAGGATAGGACGTTATGGTCAGAAACCCTGAGGCCCTGGGCATGTCTTGGTATTTTTATTCTAAGTTTTCAACATGGACTTTTTGTGACCCCACCGCATGAGCAGTGACACTATCAGTTTGTTAGCCAAAAGGTAATTTTGCACAATGACTGCCATTAACTTCACAAGTGCGAAAACACATTTCCAACATGATGTGGAAAATGACAGCTGTACTGTTCATGATACGGTATAAAAAAATGGTAATGTTGAAAATCTGGAGCGAAAATATAAAAAAAAAAAACTGGTTAAGTCACGAGCTTGCATAGAAAGTGCGCAATGCACACCAGTAATGTAATTTGGGGGATTATTTTTTTCAGCAGATTTTCAATATAGGCATTTTGGGACCTCCCCACATGAACAGTGTTACTGTGATTTTCTTAATCTGTCCCGAACCCTGATTTTCCACAGCGAATGCGCTATTCTGAGCTGGAAGTGCGAAAACACATTTCGGCCAGGATGTGAAAAATGACAGCTGTACTGTTCATAAGGAGGCGTGAAAAAAATGCCAATGTTGAAAATCTGAAGTGAACCTATTACAAATTCACGAATGTGCGAGTGTGCGTGGAAACTGCGCAATACACACTCATAAGTTATTTTTAGAAATTTTGTTCACCAAATTCGCAACATAGGCTTTTGAGCCCACCTCATACACAGTGACAGTGTGGTTTAGATTAGATCCCGAAAAGGATTCCACGTAGTAACCACGAAATCACCTTTCGGGACCAATAACCAAATGACAGTCACCAGATGCATGACATGGGGTACTAAGAACTCCAATGTTGAAAATTTGGAGCAAAAATTGAAAATATGAGATATGCACCAAATTTGAGAAAACCCTATTTATGCCATTATACAGCTTACCAGCATTTCTTCAGTTCACGGTCGGCTTTGAAGACTGCAGACATGTTCTCCACTGAAGATAGTCTCGCCAGCCTCCGGAGGAAAGTATAGGGTGGTGGGGGTGTGGGAGATGGGGTACGCAGATGGTGGGCATGGGTTGTGGGAGGGGAGCAAGAGTCTCAACGAGGGACCATGTTCTTTTGTTACTTTTTTTTTTTTTTTTTTATATGTTACATGGACGACGTGGGACTTTTGCCATGCTGGGGTGGGCTCCCAGAGTGGCACCTGGAAGTTTTAGGGGGCTAGGGTGCCAGTGGGGGACTGGGCACCCCCATTGGCCATACAGTGTTTGGGGGAGACACATGAGGGACGCTGGACTTCTGCCACGCTTAGGGTGGGCTCCCAGAGTGGCACCTGGAAGTTCGTTTATACCAACATGAAGGAGAGCAGTTATCAACCGATTCACCAGGAAGCTAGGTCCCCCTCCCATTTTTTCTCCTCACTTACTTTGGGAGACAGTATAGCGTAGGGGTTAAGAACAATGAGCTGCAAACCTGGAGAACCGGGTTTGAATCCCACAGCCACTACTTGCATGCTGCTTGATTATGAGCAAGTCACTTATCTTCCCTGTGCTCCCAGGATGCACCTGGAAACAAGCTTAGGCTTAGTGCATCTTTACTGGTCCTTGACCAGCAGTAAGTGGTTAAATGTACCACCAAAGAAATGTCTGCAGTTACCACAGGAGATGCAATCAGAGTAGGCATCCTCCCACCCTCTCCCTGGAATGCTGCATCCACAGTGCTTCCCATGGGTCAGGCTCATAACATGAAACTGGATTCCTTTTATGTAAGTCAATGCACTATTGTGAACTCCACATGGTTGGCTACACAGAATATTTTTATATCAGTCCAAAAGCAATACTAGAGCTGGCTCCGTGACGCTGGGAGATAGAGGACTGCCTAGCATGCTGACAACCCAGGTTCACACCCGAGCCCGGAATGTTAGGAGCGGAGGCCGGCAGAGAGGGTTTTCAGAGTGTTCTTTGGACGCTCTCCTCCCGGGGGGGGGGGGAGTAGTGGAAGCACCACCCTTTGGCAGCTCCTTGCGGTCGGACTTAGTATCGCACTTTGCGACATGGGTGACCACACGCCGTATACACGAGTGGATAGGATGCTGCAGCATGCTTCCTAGTGGGCAGGGGGAAGAAACACATGGCCACCCATGCCACATGTCAGCAGGATGATGGCTGCCCTCCTCCGCTGCGAAGCCCCCAAGTTGCGTCTTGCCTACTGATGCAGAAGCGAGGTAGTGCCTACGTGGCACTTCACCATCCCTTGCCTGATGCCCCCACAGGTGGGGGGGGGCCCCTCCGGTGAAGGGATACACTGGGCTAGTCGAGACGGCATGAAAAGGGTGCAGCAGATGGTGGAACAGGAGAGCGGTTGAGGGAACAGGCTTGGTCACCCGAAGCAGTGGGCGGCTGGGAAGCAGGGGATAAAATGATAAAAATAAAAAAAGATAATACAAAAGCAATACTAGGTAAAATGTGCGCTGCATGAATACAGGCTTCTTTTGATTTAGTTAGCAATCATTAGACTGTCTGGATCTTATTCTGTGTTTAATCCTGCAGTCATTCATATGTGGACTCCCAGGTCCTTGTCAGCCTTTACTGAACTCTAGTAGCCTACATATTGTGTACACAGGTACTATCACTATTTACCCCCAAAAGTGCGCACACACACACACACACACACACACACCTCACTGCTCTATCTACGTATCTGCTCCTCTGGTTCTTACCTCCTATGTGCATTACTTATCTACTTAAGTCATTATCTCCCCTTTTTCATCTGGAAAAAAGTTCTGGCTCCCCTCCCTGCCACCCTTAACCAGTCCATCCCAGCCCCATACTCTCTGCTCCTCCAGTACTTGTAATGAATGTTTTCATTGCCCACTTCCAATCCTCTTCCTGTCATCTGCCTGTTCTGCCTGCCTCCCTAATCTCTCAAACCTGCACTTTTTCTAAATGTTCTTTGTATTACCTTTAATTACCTGGTCAGTAAAATTTTTTAAATTGCAAGCTGTATCCTTACCCATTTTTGCAGTGTTGCAAAATTTTGTTAGTCTTGCACCTGTATTTTATTTTCTGCACAGAACAGTGTTTGCCTGTACCTTCCTCCGCACCTCCACCCCTCGTCCTACCAGCAGCTCTGGTTCAGTAGGTTTTATCCATGAACTGGTTTTGAAATACACAACTATCTATTGCATCTCTTAGCTGCTGACCACCAGTTTGTTGCTTTAATTCAGGTACAGTACTAAGCGGTTTCCTAAGAACATATCTGCTGTCACGTCAAGCCTACAGTGGTTGGGCACCATTTATGTTAACTATGTATTTGTATAGTATTCTGTAATACCTCTACATCCATGACAAAGGACAGAAAAGTAAACAAAAAGAAACTGCTCTGCAATTCCAGATAAAGAACAATACCCTATGTCAGGCTCAAAATTGTACAGTATCAAACACAAAGGGGCCAACACCCCCCCCAAATCCTTCCTGCCTAATAAACATGAAATTGTAGTGCTTTCCTGGATTATGACTTAGTTCCCATCAACACCACCCACTCAGTGAAAGCCAAATCAAAATAACTTCCTTACACGCAAACTCAGCGCCTCTTTTCACTACCTTAAGGTCCAGGGAAAGCTGCTAAAAATTTTAACTATTTAGGTATGGAGTTCTATAGGAGTAAGAATATGGATTCCTTACATACCAAAAACATTGCATCTTTCAAATGAAATGGTTTAAATGCAATTTAAGGCACAATAAAACTAGGAACACCTATTTGTGTACAGCAGTTTCATAGGTTAGCACAATGGGCCCGTATGTCCTTTTACTGTTACGTTGGTTTACAGCGTCAAGTTTAACAGTTACATTTGCATTTTGCACAGCAATGTGTTTATTCTCATCAGAGTAATTCATCTTTTCTTTACACTGCAACGGCAATAAGAACCAATATTTCTCCTGGCAGCCTCTTGCAAACTAGGTGCGGCACCTGAATGAGGCTATCCTGGTTAGGAAAACATTAATTAAACTTCCGTTTCACTATCTGGTTTGAATAAAGACTTTTGACTTTTAAATGACATACTCATTTCTTTTACTGATTTTTTTACTACTTCCAAACTATTACAGTCTCAAAAGGTTCAAGCTTTCAAAGTTGCCAAGAACTCACAGTAAATTCTCGGTTTCAGTATTTGTTGGTTATCTGAAATACTGTACATTTTAGTGCTATGAAATTCAAGCAATCGTACACAGGGGCACGTGCTACATGTAAAGCCATCCTACAACACGTCTTAAGTCAACAAAAGGGAAGCAATATTTAGCAATGACTACATATCACCAATAAAGTACAGCATGCACTGCACCTGGGCTAGAGTTTTTATGAGTTAACAATTCATTTTATAAAGTGCTCTCTGCACTAAATACAAGTGGCTTTTCTCAAGAGCCAATATACATGTGTCCAAGTATGTTATTGCCTGCAAATATTTTGCATGTGTTAGTCTACAGAGAATCTCACATTTACAAAATTGCTACAACTTTCTAAAACTGCAGATTCTAAAAGCCAGCCATTACTCCTCAATTTGTCCTAACAAAATTGCAAATGTTTTATCTGTTTGCTGCAATCACCATTTGTCTTATCAGATGTTTTAAATTGCCAATAACAGAGCCATATCACCCTGCAGACACCAAATGCTTTCCTCAAACTGCTCAGCTGCCCTAAATTTTTGTGAAATCTTCATGTCCTCTCCACCTGTCTGTGCCTATTGAGTTGAATTCCTCTGAAGAATCAGGTTCTGTGCCCACAGCTGAAACTTAACCACTGCTTCAGAGCAAGCCAAAAAACTGTTTGTTATGGAAAACTGGTCCTCTGTCCTTAATGCTAGTTTAAAAAAAAAAAAAAAAAAAAAATTAAAACAGGACAATCAGGGACAATACATTCCATTATATACATTCTATTTTATAATTTAGCAGATCCACACGTACTGTTACTGATTTTACTGGAATACCAGCTATGGAAGTTCTCCCCCAGCTCCTTCCTCTGATGCTCACTGCTGACCCCAACCCCAGGCTTATTCCCCTATGGCAGGCACCCCTCCACAAGGAACTTGGTCACTAGCCCTGGCTTGCCCTCCAGGGTGGGGGCACAGGAGTGGGACCCCTCCAGTGGACCTTGCTCTGTAGTGGGAGCGGTGGCAGAGAGCAGTCACTAGCAGGCTGGCATTTTTTGTGGAGTTCCCCCCCTCCCCCGGGGTGGGGATGTGCAATGACGTCAGCGTCCACCCCACCTCCTGACATGTGGTGCCGGCCGTGACGGTACCACCAGCCTCTGCCAGAGGTCCGCATTGCACCAGACACTCTTCTCCTGTCCCTCGGGAGAAGGAGAGCAGTCCCTGGAATGCTCAATCCTTCTCCCCCTGGCTGCCACCCCCCTCCCCCGACTCCTGAGTCCGTCACCAAACCTGGGATGTCGGCACGGCAAGCGGATGCCTTGATGATGTGCAGGTTGGCTGGCGCTATGGAAGTGTTTTAATGCAGAACTATTGTTAGTTTAGTTATGGCCCCAAAACATACAAGATGTTACTTATTAGAAAGACGCTATTTGCATATTGAACAGGTACTCTTTTTTTTTCCTCACAATGTCGCATTTAAACCAACAAAATGCCCTCATGACAATTCAGTCTTTTTGTTGTTGTTGTTCAGGTTCCCGATTTAGTGTCTCAGGGAGAAGGAACCTTGGCTGGGTCTCGAACTCTAATGACCACAGTCTGTTGAGAGGGTCCCACAAAGATGCAACAGAAAGGGAAACTGGAAGGGGCATGAGGGAAGTAGGTGTCCATTATGTTGTACCAGAAAAGAGGACTGCATATAGTTTTGATTTTTTTGTTTTATTTTGCCGGGGTGGGGCGCGGAGGGAACAGTACCAAATCTGCACAACTGCCAGTTTCCCCAATAATGATAACTGCAGGTAAAAACCATGCTAAAGGCCCTAGGAAATTTCAAGGACTTTCTGTATGAAGAATAATAGTTAGCAATTGTATAGCACTTTTCGTACACACTGCATCCCAAAGCACTTCACAAGCAAGGATATTGGCAGTGAAGTGATCATGTATTTATTTATTGATTACAATTTGTAGTGCCAATGAAAACCTTTTAAAGACCAGAGCCTTGTACATAAACGGCCTCAGGGCAGCGGCAACATACAATAATGCTAAAAACAACATTATAATTCACACACAGTTTGTAAACGTGCAGTGGCAGCCATTCCGAGAAGAAAAAAAAAAATTTTTAAAAACAAAAACACACTCACAGCCATGGATAACTGTCTCAACCGGTTTTATGAGGAAGGGGGATGTTTGCCAAGGCACAGGATTAAATGCCCTATCCATATGAAAAGTGCCTTAGGTTCTTTTACTTCCACCTGACCACTCACCAGAAAAGCACCAGAGATGGGCAGAAGGGGCCATGGTTTAACATCTTATCCAAAGGACAGCACATCCAGTTATCCCCTTGTAATGCTCAGCAGTGCCAGCATTTGACGTATAAATCCAGGAACTTTTGGCCCAGATAAGTATGCGCGACAAAAGCCATATGAACACCTATGTGTGTTGTTACAGTTGCTGATTTATATGTTCCAAGCTCTCATCAGTGACTAGTAAAGGATAACTTATTTTAAACAGTCAAAAACCAACAGGATCAGTAACAGACAAGAACTTGGCTGATGCCAAGGGATTTGGAGGGGTGGGTGGAGTCTTTATACCAAGATTTACTACAGGACAGATTATTCACCGCGGTATGTGGAACCTGAGTTGCATGCAGATCATCCGATTACTAGTATGTAACAGGTAATATGATCTGGAAAGTATACAGTACACTGATCAGCAACAGCCTTTTCAAAGTAAATAATCAATCTGCATCTTATGCAAGAGCTAATGGGTGCAATGATTGTTCACTCTAGTTTGAGTTGGTTTCTATAGCAAGGAGGAGTACATTTATAACTTACAGATGTAGCAAAACAATGAATGCAAAGGGATTTTCTCCCAGTCCTTGCTCAGTCTGCTATAAACCAACAACAAATGACTTCTTATAAAACAGACTAGTAGACTAGGTGTGGATACTGAAAAGGGGGAATTTGTTTATTTGGATTTTGGATACAAACCTGTGCTCAGCTAGCCAGTCTCAGAAGAGGTCTATAGATGTATTGGCAAAAATACTCCTATGTCTCAGTCTTCTTGTACAGACTCTGATGCATCACAAAAGAGCACGGTTTCCACAATACGAAGACAAACTTCTTTTGAATGTGAACAGTTTAACCAGTTGCCTTCTACTGCATCAATGTCCCTCAGATCTGCACCCCAGAGGCACCCGTCAGTTCTGTAGAGTTGATATGTGCCCGATTAGGTACACATGAATATATGAAAACAGCAGAAAGCTGCCTCTTAGTCTATCTAGTCTGCTCGATTTGTGGCACACCTTATCCAGCAACTACTGTAGGCTTCATCCCCTACCCATCAACCCGACCTTCCCTTTCATCCCAACTTGCCCTCAATCCCCATTTACCCTGACCCTGCCAGTCACCTGATCCCACCCCCTCCTGAATCCACCCACCATCTGAGAGATGGCCTCCACTGGGAGTTCACTTCATAACTTAAGAAGCATCTTTTGATGTCCTTCTTGAACCTCCCCCCACCAGCTTACAGCACTGCCCCCTCTTGTGGTCTGGTTCCCATGGAGACAAAAGAGGTCCTCTGTAGTCACCTTGTTAAGTTTTAGTTACCTAAAGATTTCAGTCATGTCTCCCCCTCCCCCTGAGCGAGTACAGCGGAGTCAGCCCCACGATGCAATGCAGTAATTTGCAGTACATGACACCTCACAAAATACTGGAGTAGAATGGGGCTTAAATGCCAATAAATTACACAGTTCCCTGCAGCACACTGCAACATATTGTGATATACTGTACTGTTGCATTACTGCATTGCATCCTTGCTGGTGCTGCTGTACATGTTGTGATCACTCTACCAGTCTTCATATGCCTTGCTCTGCTGCCCCTAGACCTTTCTGTCACCCTCCTCTGGACTGCCTTGAGCATGTTGATATCCTTTTTCAGGTAGGGTCTCCAGCACTGCATGCCATACTCCAGGTGCTGCTGCACCAGAGGTCTGTACAGTAGCAATAGAACCTTCTCTCGTCCGCTCGTGAACCCTCTCACAGCACACCCAAGCATTCCGTTTGCTTTGGCTACTGCCTTTCTTCACTGTGTGTTTTAGGTCTGCTGGTGATGGCTTTCCAAGTTCTTTTCCTCTTCTGATTTGGTGACTTGCACGTGCGCGCGCACACACACACCAGCTGTAGTCAGTCCTTGGGTTCTTACCTCCTATGTGCATTACTTTGGCTTTGAATTGAACCCAATCTGCATGTGCCAGATGAGTTTTCCAGCCTCACCAAGTCTTCTTTAAGGTCTTATATCCCCCCCTCATCTACATTTATCCTCACTGATATTGGTGTCATCTGCACAGAGGCAAATCTTGCATTTTATGTAGATATGTGCAAAGCTGGCAAACTTCACTTTGCAAAATAATTTGCAAAGTTTGACAAATTCACAAAGTGCCAACTTCGTGAAGTTTTTGGCAGGAAAAGTTTCACTTTTTCATGAGAAGTTATGTAAATTCACTGGCAAAGGTGCAACTTTGCCATAACATCGCCTCACTTAACTCCTGAAAATTTTTTTTTTTTTTTTTTCCAGGAAAACAATGCGAAGAGGCAAAACGGTGAAGTGGGCAATTTGTGAAGTTATTCATGAAGGTGAATTTTGCAAGTTCGATTCGCCAAAATAAAAACTTCACAACATATCTACTTTTATGCCATCTCCTATGTCACTTAAGAACACACTGAACAACACTGGCCCAAGCACTGGGCCCTGTGGTACCCCATTAGTGACTTCCTTTGAGACAGAGAGCTGCCACTCCCCCCACCACACTCAGAGTCTTAACCCTTAACCAATTTGCCTCCTATCTAGTTAGCTTATTTCCTGCCCCAGGCCCTCCAATTTCCAGATACACCTGCTGTGGGGCATAGAATAAAAGGCCTTGATGTAATCCAAGTACCAGGTCAACTGCTTGGTCCTTGTCTGCTATTCATGTTACTCAATTAAAGTCAATCGGCTGGTTTGACAGTATCTCCCTGCTATGAACCCATGTTGCCTCCAGGAACCCGACCAGTCTTACCTTTAGAATGGTCCTTATTAGTTTACCAAGAACAGAGGCCAGACTGACTGACCTGTAGTTGCCAGGATCATCTCTGGGCCCACTTTTGTGGAGTGGCACCATGTGTGCGGTTCTCCACCCCCTACATACCACCCCCCATATCTAGTAAACTGTTGACTAGACCCACCATCTGATATGCCAGGTCCTCCGCCAGCTCCCTCAATACCCTTGGGTGAAATGCAATCCTGACCTGGGGACTTGTTTACTTTGAGGACCCTCAGCCCTCTATTTTCCCTGTCTGCAGGAACCCTGCCTTCTGCCCCGTCCCATCTCTCTTACCCCCCATCCTCCCTTCTGGCAGTGGTCCATCTTTTCTTTCATACCAGCAGAGCAGAAATATTTGTTCAATACTTCTGCTTTCTCTGTACTACCCTCCCCTTATCTTCACTATTCCCTCTTTTTCTTCAGTTTCTCTCAGATACACTGGAAAAAGGCTCCCCCCTCCTCTTTTTTTTTTTTTTTTTAATCCCTCCTGATGTTTGTAACTCCTTTCTGGCCTTGGCCTTCTTTACAAACTGCCTGACTCCTTAGCTTTCTCCAAAGTATTCCACCCTATATTCATCCCCTGGGACTTCCTAAATTTCCTATTTGAGCCCTCTTTTCCCTTACTGCCTGGCCCACGTCCCTATTACACTAACGGTCTCCTAGCTTTGGAGTGCTTTCCTTTCTGTCCAGTATATTTCTTTGGTGACAGCCTCCATCCCTTCCTTGATCACTGTCCCCTTTTGACCCACTCCTGTACCTTTCTTGGGGCAAGCTAGGCATCCCCTTAGTATGTCCCCATCTTCCTAACAAAAATCGGCCTTCCTATAAAAAGTTTAATGCCTTCATACAAGTATTTGCGGGCTCCTTACTGATACCCACTCTGAACCACACCGTTCAGTAGTCATTTCCCACGGGGCTCCTCTAGCTCGAAGTACTGCATATAATCCCAATAGTCAACAACAGATCCAGGAGGGCCTCCTCTCGTGTGTTCGGTAAGTCCCTGAACCAGGAACTTGCTCTGAACTGCATCCAGGATCAACTGGCTCCTGGCACCTGCTGTGGATGGGACCCTCCAATCCACCCTGGGCAAACTGAAATCCCCCCCTATCACCACCTCACCCTTATCTGTTGCCAATCAGATCATGGTATTCACCTCCCTGTCCCTTTCCTCGTTCTGATTTGGTGGCCTACATACTACTCCTAGCCTCACTTTTCTTCCCTTTGTTGTCCGAAGTTGCACCCACAGCACCTCCACCTTCCCTTTCCCAGTCTCCTCCTTTGTGGCAATAATGCCCTCCCTAGTGTACACTGGGGGTTCCATATTATAACCATGATTATTTTTCAGTGACTCATACGAGAGCGAGTCCATTTCGCCAAACACAAATTCAGCACCTATGCAACACAGAAACCATCAAAACACCCACACAAGTACAAAATATACCAGCGTTTAATGCAGGGTGCTACCCCCATCAATATAATCAACTCCGGGGGTGGGCACTAGGGGTCAGGAGTAACTGGGGGGAACTGTAGTATTCAGGGGATACTGTGGCTGGGGCAAACATGTCGGAACCGGAGGATATGGAACGCCAAAAAAAAAAAAAAACATTTCAACACCTTAGAACAATTTAAGAAACATTTACCCAGAGGCAGTCTCGAACCCGGCACCATGCCCATCCCAACCGGTGGTCGTATCCACCACTCCAGGTGACCAGCTCAGCAGCAGAAGGCTTCCTTCTTGTATTCTGCCGAGTATACCCTCTCACATCATTCGCCCTCACTATTCTATCGCTCTACACTCGCTATCCCCTCACACTAGCTATTCTTTTGGGCACGCAAACTGGGTCGCTCAGTTTTGAGTCACTCATTTGCTTCAC
Source organism: Neoceratodus forsteri (assembly GCA_016271365.2). Taxonomy (NCBI): domain Eukaryota; kingdom Metazoa; phylum Chordata; order Ceratodontiformes; family Ceratodontidae; genus Neoceratodus; species Neoceratodus forsteri. The sequence continues at coordinate 673,874,524 of CM028134.1, read as the reverse complement.
CCATATCACTTGATACCCGTCGAGTGCCATGCTACCCCCTTTTCCTTTGTCCCTTCCGTATAGCATATACCCTGAAACACAGCGGTCCTAGTTGTCTCTGACAGTCGCTAGATATACTTTCACATCCTCCATCAATACCTACAGGTTAACCATTTGTTCCCCACACTTCCAGCATTGAGGAACACCATCCTCCATCACAACCTTGCGTCTCTCCTCTACCTTGCTTTGCTCCCCTTTCCTCTTTATCTCTTGTTCTTACTCCATGCTCTCCTTGCCCCCAGCTCTGCTCTATTCCCCCTAATCCCACCCTTTTTGACCCCCCATATGTCAGTTATTTGAATGCTCTCTCCTTTAGAAGTCCTCTCCACCTGCCCCCTTCTGCTCTCCCTTTTTCCCTCCTTTCCTGGTCCTTCCACTAATTCAACTGGGTGGAGGGGGGGGCTCACTGCTTTCTCTTCCTGAAGACTTTGGGTGCTATGACCCCTTCTGCCAACCTTCAGTTTAAATTCATGCTCTTGCTAATCTATTCCTCCCAGTTCATTCCAGGAGTACCCTGGACCCCCGACTTAGATGCAACCATTCTGGTGCCTTCCTAGTTCTATGTACCCAAATCTTTCTTTCCTACAGCACTTCCTCAGGCAGCTATTAAAATCCTCCATCCTATGCTACCTTGCTGTGCTGGCGTTCGGCACTGGCAGCACTTCTAAGAAGGCTACTGATTTAGTGGCCTCTCTTAAAATCTGCCCCACTTCCCTGAACCTCCCTTGCGCCATCCCTACCTCTCATCCACCTAGGTCCCCCCAACCCCTGTGTAAGTGGGCCTATCATCAGGCAAATGCCTTTTGCCATCATTCGCTGGATATACACACCACCATCTTGCTTTGCTGTACTCCACCCCCAATCCCACCTCACCCACCTCACCACTGAATCCCCCAGTACTAAGGCCCTGCCACCCTCTTTATTCTTTTTATATCCCCTTGCCTGCTGACACTACTGTTTCCAGCTCTACCCTGTTTACTACCCCCCTTCTGCCAATCTCCCACCCCAATTCCCTCCTCCTGTACTCCTATGACTGTCTGCTTTTCTTCCCCGCTTCCCTTCTCAGTTACCCCTCCTGCGTTCCCCTCTCCAATGGGGACTCATCATGACACATACCATGACATTCTATCTGCTGTATTTTGATTTCTGACTATCCCAGTTTAGACTGCACTCAGAACTTTGGGACTTGTATTTTCCTGGCTGCTGATAAGAGCTGTAAGCAGCTCTGTCCTCTGCCGAAACACTCTGCCAGCTGTCAAAGGATCAACTCTCTGTGCTACAGGATATTCAAATGAATGAAGGGGTCACTTGATGACCCCTTTAATCTTCCCTATACAAGATCTCTATGAAGAATCCCCATCTCTTCATTTTGCTCACCACCCCCACAGTAACCGTATGTCTCCCTTCCCCCACTGTGCGAGATGCTCCAGTGCACCCAGATTCTGACCACGAGGGATGGCACGCATGTGCCTCCAACTTCATGTCTGTTACTGGAGCAGTGCTTGTCGGAGAGCATTTCTACCCTCCTGGCATGATGCCACTGAGGAAGGGATACTGAAAACATTTCAACTGGGTCTCCTTTGTGGCATCATAAAGTTCCACTTCTGCACCACTGGATCAGTGTGCCATTCCCAGCTTAAGTATTAAAATTAGCTACAGACAGCAATACAGTTAGAACCAAACACAAATGCACTGAATTCAAGACCATTTGGTACCAATGAACTGTGACTGATCTACACTGGTTAGAAGATATTTTAATTCACTTATCGCTCGACACTGATTTATTGAAGACTGGCAGCTTTTATTGGACCAGATACGGTCTTTATAATACAAAGGCTTTTGGGACACATAGGTCCCTTTTTCTGGTGTTTCTGCACTCTCAGCAGAAGAAATAGTTTTTGTATCTAAAATAGCATCACTACTGCTTATGAAATGGTGCTGACAAAACTGCTCTGAATAAAAAGAGAAATGACTAAGACAGGACTGGACTGCATTTGTCAAATGTTATGTCAGCAATTCTGAGTAAATGGCCTTTTTTTTTTTTTTTTTTTTTTTAAATGTGAAGGGAATGCACAGGAACTATGGCCCCATATTTACTTTAACAAGTCTTGTTAATCTTTATTTCAGAGCATGGACTTTCTAAATTCTGCAGTGTACAGCAAACAAGCCAACTCTTGTAAAAGCATGTTTCGAGTTCCGTGCCATAAACATCCCTCATCACACATGGGACACAGAGATTGCTAAAATGATTTACACATGCTGGTTGTTGAAAGATATCACCCTAAAAAAACTACTCTTGTCTTATGTACCAAGCATAATGACCTTCATCTTTCAAAAAAATATACATGCACACTGAATGAAAACTACCAATTTAACAAGAATGCAGGTATTTTTGTCATATATATATAATCTATCTATCTCTATATATATATATAATCTATCTATCTCTATATATATATATAATCTATCTATAGATATCTATCTATAGATATATAGATATCTATCTATAGATATATAGATATAGATATATATCTATAGATATATATCTATATCTATACACACACACACACACACACACACATTATATATATACACATATATCTATATCTATATAGATATATAGTGCATGGGTTAAACATTGTCCCATAGGGCATAACATGTGAACAGCTGATCTTTAGCAATCATCAGATTTCTTCAAAGTCAGGCCCACATGATCGATCTCCTTATGACATTTAGAGACCCAGTAGAAATTCTACAGACAGTGCAGAAAAGAAGTAATATTGCACTACAAAACAGAATCAATAAACTGTAGGAGGACTACGTTTCTACATCATCATGGTAAAAATTACGAAAGCCATAAAACCTGGATGTCTTAATGGCATAAACTATGGCGGAAAATTTGGCAGGTCTCCTTCACCCTCACCCCTCAACAACTTGCTATGCAGTTCTGGGGGTGAGAAAAGCAGGAAACAAGTCATTTCTCACAAGCAGATGAGTTGGGATGCAACAAACGTTTAAATCTTGTTCAAAGGATAGGCTAATGATTTGTGTGCCCCTCCAAACTAGTATGCTGTCTCCTGCATCAGGGAACCTGGCCCCATCCAGACGTCATTCCCCCCCCCCAGCTCCTCTGGGTCTTACCTCATGATCTGTTCTGTCCTTTGCCACAGAATCCAGAGGTTTCCAGTCACTGGTGTGGGGGTCTGCCGGAGACCAGGCAGTCATCCAATGATGAGCGTTTTTTTTCCACCATTTTGCTCCCTGCAATGCTACTGAGCCAACTTAGGCTAATAATTTTACCAAAATCCCAAAATCTTTAATTCAAAATGGAGTAGGAACAAGCTTCCCCACTTGTGTTCATTAAAGAATGAAGATGAACCAGTGACTCGCAACAGTCTAAACCATTGTTAATTTTTTTTTTTCTAGGCCTCTTTTTATTCCATTCAGATGCCATTTAGTTTTCTCATTCTGAAGCTTATCAACAGAATTCAGCCTCAAAATTGCCACAAAGTAGCAAGGACTGATGGTTAGCAATCAAAATAGAAAATGTCCCACCTTAGAAATGTTGTTTCCCCAAAGTCTCTGTGTGTTCCTATACCAGCAGCTGAAAATAGTAAACAAACCTCACCACTTGGACCAGAGGCATATCCTAACTGACTGACAGGTAGGCGTGCTCTCCCATGGATGTGTTCTGGAGCTAACAAATCTTCAGCTGCATATGCCAGACAGGAAAAACAATCCACAGAGCACCCAGTATCTCCAAAAACCCAGAAAAAAAATTACAACAACCACCACAATCCTGGAGCCAACCAAACAATGAAAACCAACCATCTCCACAAACAATTTGCTACTCCACCTCCCTTACACCAAAACCCATGGGAGGGGAAGGAATGGAAGGATAAGAGGACTCCCGGAAACAGAATTCTGTTGATGAGCCCCCCTCGCTCCTCAGAAATCACAGAAGAAATCAACTCAGTTTTACTAAATGTTCTGCTCCAAAAGGACTGACCTTGGCCAAACTGTATCTTCTTAATGACTACTTGTCCCTTACAAAACCCCAAAGCTGGGTTCTTCTGCATCTTCTCCAGACACTGAGGACCTTGCTACATTTGTTTACTGCTTCTTTAAGGAAATGGCATCCATTGATGGGAAGTTGAATTATCTGGGCTTTTGTAGTCTACTCTATACTCTATAGTCCAAAGTTTAAACCAAACAGTCCCGCTGGCAATTAAGTCAGTGTCCACTGTCCTACGGAATAGGGAAACGGCATCCAAGGTTGCATCAGCAAGGAAAGGCTTTGCCTTATTCAGGCTTTTCTGGGCCTGCATAACCGGATCCTTTTTTTCTTTTATCCAAGTCTGGATACAGTAACTGGGTCTATGAGTCCACCACTCTGGCAACATGCACTAAAAAAAAAAAAAAAAACCGGCCACCGACATGGTAGACATACCATGAACCCTGAGAAGCAAGTTTCCTATCCATCTGCATGCTGGTCTTTGTGGCAAGTGTTACCCTCGACTAAGAGGGCCAATTTATATGGCAGACATCAGGACTAGGTCCACATTAAGCAGTACTACACTGAAGTCATCTTTCACAAATTTAAATATTTTCATCAAACCCTAGGTCAGTGTTTCTCATATGACAGCTCCATGGCTGCACGTGGCCACCAGCTCAATGTTGTGCAGCCACAGAGCTCTTAAGAGCTTCAGTTACAGAGGTAATGAAGGAACAATTTCTTACCTTTTAAATGGCCAAAGGAAATACATTTCAACTGAAAAATACATCAGGGACTTGCTTTACTTTATACAGGGTGAAAAAGAATGTGATACAGCGGGGGTCTGGAGTATTGCAGGGGTTTTGGGTGAAAAAATAAGGAGTGAGGCCAACAGTAAGATCTGGTGGCCACACTTTGAGGCCACTAAAAATCTGAAACCAAAGAACCACTGCCCTAGGTACTCCAAGGAAATTACTGAAGGAAAAAAGCACTCCTTTCTGATTCTTTGCACCAAGTAGATATTTGGCACAAATGACTGGTCCTCGGTCTTTAACACAAAAGTCTGCCCTGCTTGTCCATCTGGGGACTTGGCTTATGAAGGTCCAGAATGGCAGACATGATTAATTAGGCTGTGGTGTCTGCCAAGTTGAAACTGCATTCCTTGGCCAGTTCCTTCTTCGCACTGGAGGATTCTGAGCCCCCTCCCCAAGGATGAGGTTGATTCGGATTCTGAGGAAGACTTGTTCCTCTCCAACCTCAGCTTCTTTGCTGTCTTGCAAATGGCAGGGAGAGGACAACTAGGCATCTGAGGTCACAGGTGGAAGTTTGCACCGGTGCTTCTTTTGCCCCAAATCCCTATTATTCTTGAGAAGATTTGCAATTAGGCCATTTAGGAGAGTGAGCATTCTTGAAGTGCCTGGCCTCCCCCATGTTCTCTGCTAGTCCGAGCCTTTAAAAAGGCCAAATGAATACATTCAGTCACCCCTGGGAGGGCACGTTCCTGCCCGCATAATCTCAGATTCCCCCAACTGATCGCCAACTGCCGACTCTTCGCCGATGCACTGAGAAGAATGGGAAGTTAGTAAACTTACTCTGTGTGGGGCGGTGCACTGTTCTTCATGACAGTTACAAAATGACCCAATGCTGGAGGGCTTGTTCTGCTGCCCAGAGTTCAGGAACTTGCTATAGGGCAATTTTATTGCCACACCTTCCACTGCCCCCATACTTACCTAAACCTATAAGGTTTCAGAAGCTGCAATAGTCTGGAGGCAGCTTCCTTCCCCAGCACAGCTGTAGCAGGTGCGGGACTGGAGAGCTGGTCCGCTGTGATGGGCTGGTCAGTTAGTGAGGTTGCTGCAGGCTCTTAGAGAGGGCCGAAGGATACCATATTTCACCAAGTCAATGTCAGTTGCTGCTCTAGCAACTCCTGTCCTATACACACTGACAGCCAAAAAGGATTGCTCAACAGCCCTAATGTAAACTAGTTCTAACCGGAAAAAAAAAGCCTACCCCGGCAGGAATCCTCGTGGTGTGCCCACTGTCCTATGGAGGAAGCAGAATGAAAAATTTTGGAGGGAACAGCAGAGCAGATCCTGGAAAGGGCACTATTACCGGTCAATCCGTTAGTAAGGGTTTGCCTCTAGTCCATGTAGTGACTACCCTACCCTACTGCTGCAGCTGCCAACAGGGAAAGATATGTGGATGATGGAGAATGACAGAAAACAAATGAATTGTGGTGCACCAGCCTAACCTGAAAGAGCTGCATTTTACAGTAGATCAGTGACTTATTCACTTCCATATACCTCCATCAGAACCAAAAAAAAAATAAAAGGGGTAAATGAAAAAAAAAAAATGGATCAAGACTTTTCTTACTGCTAAAGAACAGTTTTGCACAATTAAACATTTTAAACCCCTTGCAATGAGTCTCCCAACAAATATAAAATCATATTCTACTTTGCTGTTCATGCACTAGGCAAAAAGCCATTTTAACAATGCAGTTTACTTCTACTATATGTTGTGGCCATCCTTCCTTTTTTCTTCTTCTTCACAGAAGTACACCCACAGCACTAAACAATGTCAAAACCTTATCCGTTTTTGGACTGCACTGTGCTAATTAACTACCATTCCACCTACAGTATATCACTGAATTGTTATGGAATGTCATTTCTCCTTATCAAGTCTGAACTCCTCTATGCCTCCTGGCCTTCTTGCTGCAAATGCAAGGTGATATATATACACCCACAAATGTGTAATCCAACTCGCCAACCTGGATCCAAGCATCAGTCATCGCGGCTTCTACACATAAATTCATGATTTTCCCATCTGTTTAACAGACACAAGCCTAGACGAGTAATAGATGAAGTTTCAATAGCACTTTCTGCACACTCACCTGCTTTAGTTTCATTGTCCCAGTCCCAAGCTTCTACTATTAACGTGAATGTTCTCTGAAAAACAAATATAATTAATTGTTTAAAAGCCTTTCAAAACACAAGAACTGTTGCTTAGAAACCTAAAAAAAAAAAAACGTAAAGGCAATCACTCACGGTGTATTATTTAACATGCTGCTACTCCCTCCCATCATTAAACGTATACTGCCCTAGTCAAAACAAAATCTGGTAAGAGCCAATAAGGCTGCTAATGCATTAGCATGCTAAGAGATATAGAATAATAATACATGGCTTAGTTGTAACTGTTGCATTAATGAAAAATTACATTTACTGGACAACAGGGAAAAAGTTTATGGGGCTTGAATTCAGCTACCCTCTGGGAACTACATGAAATGGGGGAGGGGGTTAGAGTAGCTGGTATGCTACTGTATGAATTACTGTGCTATCTACAGCAGTCAGCACCTCGCTGACTTTTTCCCTTGGAACGGTTAAAAACAGCAACGTTCACAGTTTCCAGTTTTGGCCACACCCAACAGAATGCCAACAAGAAATCTGCATTCAGTGTCAGAAATGGAAAGGATTCACTGAGGAACCCCATCTCCGGTTATCTAGTACTGAACATATCTAACAGGGGTCTGGAGTTAGGTTTCTTCATTATAAGTTACATATTCACACTTTAGTCAGTTTTACATCTTTAGGGGTGGGCATTTTACACACCGAATCAGACTTTTCACTCCTGGAACAGAGTTCCCCCGGGTTCCTTCCCATTTCCACAACTGTGCTTTAAAGCTTCAATATGCGACCTGTAAATGTGACAGACGTATGGTATTGGGGTTTAATGGTTAGAGCACAGGGCTTGGGAACCAGCAGGTTTTCAGATTCAAATCCTGCCAGAGCAACTTACTCAGTTATCCTTAACAAGCTGCAGAAGCTATGTGTATAAGAGCAAGGTTCACAACCAATCAGGAATTAGTATGGTGTTTTTTTCAACAGGTTAAACTGGGGTTTGCTTTGCTTTTATTAAAAAGCAGGTGCTGAAGTTCACTTTCCCCAACAAAACTACTGCACTTTTTTTTCCGTTTTTTTTTTCACCCCTCCCCATCACCACCGATTTCTGCAGAAGGTGTTCTGCATAACAACTGGATCTAGTTTGGTCTGTTCTGATTGAGAAGTGTGGCAGCAGGGTTTGTCCAGTCTATGATGCAGAAGAAAAAAAAAATTATATATGTGTTGCAGGTGATGACCTTTTATTGGACTAGCAAAATTATTCTTGAGAATAGCTTTCACCAGTTAAAGGTCCAATAAAAGGTATCACCCACATGTAATGCATGTGTTCTTTATCCATTGGCATGCAAATCCATGTAATTACTTGTATTATTTTCTTGCACTGGCACAGTTTGGAGGACATACGGCAATCACAGTTCTAATTGACCAACATCAGAAACAGACAATGACAACAGAAAATGACCGAAGGTCCATCTAGTCTAGCTGCATTAACTAGTTGTACGTGTTAGTGCTCCAAGGTGATCAGCTAGGCAGCAGAGGAATCCAGGTCTCAGATTTCAGTTTACACTGCCACTCTCTGCATACCTATATAAACTGTCATTAGCGGATTGAAAGGTTGCATTCCCCCATCATTATTTCTTCTACCAGTACAGTACATACTATGGAAATGTAAAAAAAAAAAAAAAAAAGTTTCTCCTATGTCAGAGCTACACTAGCTGATAACTGAATTGTTCTTCAGTCACTGATACTTGCCCCTACTGTGATACCTACGGTGTGAACTTGGAAGCATTCCTCCAGCTGCAGAGATGGCACAAAAAAAAAAGAGTGCCACAACCACAGATTCATGAATAAAGCAGAATGCAGTTTTTTTTTTTTGGGGGTGGGGTGGGGGCCATGATGGGGACACAGAGACCCAGAAAAGCAGGGATCTCATGCATACCACCGAGATGATGAAACTTCACTGTGGAAGTAGAAGCTAATATGTGTCAGTTCCTGCTCCTGTCTGCCCTACTCCTCCTCCTCTTGTTAGCTATATGCTACATTGGTAGCACTATATAAACGTGTAAAAAAGGCAGTCATAATAGGGGAAAACATTATATAACAAGAAAAGATTGACAAAACTGTATTCACCAGTATAAAAGCAGATGCAAAACAACAGCGAGGGCAAAAAAATACCCTGCATGTAAATGGATTCAGGCAGATGTCAAGTGGCAAGTTTTGCAAAATCTAAATACAATGCTGTCTGGTGAGCAAAGCCCCCTGCCCCAACTGCCTTTTTGTTAGAGTTAAGATGTTTTCCATGTCATTTCTCATTATATACCTGGACCCGAATGTATCTGGTGTTTGCACAGCATACCTGTGGTCCCAGTTTATAAAGCTGGGGGTAAAGAGGGGAATTTAATCTCTCTTCTGACCTTAAAAATTACTACACGATATGTAGAACAATACTCTGCCTGGAAGTTGATATGTGACAGTATTACTTTTCATGCCTGGAAATTGATCATCTCTAGTACTATTCCTTTTCATACCTCATTGACCTGATTTGCTGTGACATAAGTGACCAATGTAGCAGAAAGTGAACGACGACTCTTAATTAGATGTGATGTCACAGCAGAGCTCACAATACACATGAAGGAAAAGAAACTAAACGGGACCAGATGTGCCAACTCCAAGGTACTGTACTGTTCCACAGACCACATCTAGTACGGTCTGGTAGATAAATCTTCCAAGTAAAGATACTACTTTCAACAGTATTTTCAGACGGTGTAGAGGGATGCTTGGATAATCTGTGGCATCTTTTAGATACCCCCTCAGATACTGGACAACTATATGCCCAGATGTTTCTGTCTAGAGCATAGAATTAAGAAATAATGCCCAAACAACCAGATGTTTCCTAGGGATTAAATGCCCGGCTTGGGGGTGTTGACAGTCAGAAATCTAGCAGAGGGAAGAAGAATAGGAAGAGCATTTATATAGCCTTTTTTTTTTTGTTTGTTTATACATAATGTATCCCAAAGCACTTTACAAGCAATGCTAGACTGCTGATGAAGTGACTGAATGTGTATTGGTGGCTATATCGCACATCAACATCCACACATAGCCTGGACAATTGCATGAACCGGTTTTATGGGAAGGGGAATATTGCCAAGACACTGGGAATGTCCCCTACTCTTTGTGAAGAATGCCTTGGGTTCTTTTTCTTCCACCTGGGAGACCCACCAGGACAACTCCAGGATGGGTAGAAGAGACCTCGGTTTAACATCTCATCTGAAGGACAGCACACCCCAACAGTACAGCACCCCCCCAACCCAAAAAAACTGCACTCAGATGCTAGTGTTTTTAGGTACGAGTCCAATCCCACTGTGGGACGAGAACCCACAACCCTCTGGTCCAGAGGCGAATGCGTTACCAATTGAACCACGCTGACACGCATTAAACCCCAGCAGGTGTGTCCAGCCAATGAAATCACCCAGCTGTAAGGATACTACTGTAATTATAAGTCTGCTTGCAAAAGTAAGGGGAAACTGAGTAAAAAACAATGTTTACTTACAGACACACACACACACACACACACACACACACACACACACACACACACACACAGCCCTGAGCTGTACCCCATTTCAAATGGAGTAATGCCCAGTGCAGCAGCCAATCAGTGTGTGCAGGCCTCATGAATAATTAGACTTATGTGATATCCTGGCCATTATACTAATGAATCATTCAGTTTATCTGGACTACCTAGCCAAAATGATCAGTTATCTGGTTCCATCTGCCCAGATACAGAGAACTAAAGAATCTACCAAGGTCTGCTCACAGAAAAATGTAAAGATCCCTCAGGAGAGTGATTTAGGTTCCACGAGATTTAAAAAATGTCTCTGTTTAAAAAAAAAAAAAATGACTTAACGTTTACCACACAACTGATGGAGTAGCAGCTGAACTGCTGTGCTCCCTCTTGCCCATCCCTAGGAATCACTACATGAACCTCTGTAAGCCGAGAGGATGGGAGAAAAGCTGGTTTTGGTCCACAACAGTCCTTGTGGTGGCATTTGGGGTATTCTAACCCCTAATACCACTGATACCAGGGGGCCCACTGGTCAAGTGTCAGCCAGAGCAGGGGGCCATGGAGTTCTTAGTAGCAGCACTACTGTTGTGAATGCTGTGCTCAGGCCCCTCCTCCTGGCAGGATATCACCCGTAACATCCTGTAGCTACAGTTTAGGAGGCAGTAACCAGGGATTCACTGGACTTTCAAGAATAAAATGTTTATTTTTATTTATTTTTTAATCTCTGCTGTTCTTGGTGAGGGACTCCTGCATTTGGTAAATATTTTAGGTATTTTATCTCTTTCCTTAGGAGTCTCCCAAATAAAGTATAGGAAGAAAAAAAAAAAAAAAAAACACTACAATATCTGCAGATAGTAATCTGCAACAGTTAAATGCGCTGTCTGAGCATTACTGGGGATGCATTACAAATATTTTAAGATGCAATGCAAGATTAAGATTGCTTTCAGTTTGTGACATTAAAACGTACCAGCTTATTTGGTTTGACAATTTTCTGTAAATTTCTCATCTCAGCAAATTATCTCCTGCTTCTCGCTGATAGTAATTGCCTGTAAATGTCCTCCATGTAAGTGTTCAAAAGGATTACTTACCAGTAATGGTGGATCTTTGAGAGGATATCCACAGAGCCATAATGCATTGAGCTAAGTTGGCTGCATCAGGATAGCGCAGAATGCTTTTGCAAGATGAGACTGTCCACAATGACATGCCTACAGTACATTCACATCATCCACCATAGGATCACCTATACAATACGGGTGGCCCAAGCATCAGTGAATGGGGTTCTAAAACTCCCACCAACAGCAGGACTGGGGTCACCCACACCAATCATGCAGAGAGAGGCAGGAGGCATTAAGCAAACAATGCCCATCACACAAAGAGTGGCGGCACTCACTAAAAAGCGATGCACTCACTATGCAGTGCTGTATCAAGAAGCTGAAAAAGGAACGGCCCACCACACCAGGGGGATGGTGGGCAGGAACACTACGACTTTATAGTGATCTTCTTAAAGATCTACTAATACTGCTAACTAATTAACAAACCTATGTTCCTTGAAGGTACACAGAACCATAACACAATGAACAATTGCCAAGCAGCACCAACCCCAACAGGGTGGTCGGGGGGAAGGAGAGGGGCACTGGACCGATCTCAGAGTAGAGCAGATCTTGTGGAACAATTAAGGCCAAATTCCACCTCACATGGGAGATGATTTCCAGCCTGTAATGCTTGGTAAAAGTACTGATCCTGTGCCAAGTAACAGCCCTGAAAATGATAGTGGCTCAAGACAGAAACAAGCAGCATTTGTCAATGTCGGATGTTCGCCATTGGTATAGAAGCCCTGGGGTAGTGGATGCATTGTGGTACACTGTGTGGGTTATGTATTACCAAAGTTATGAGACTAGAAACACAGAAACATAGACTGACGGCAGATAAGGACCATTTGGCCCACCTAGTCTGCCCATTTCCCTATCTAGAGGATAAGCTGCAGAGCCTATTTAACCAGCAGCCTATTTCTTCCTACCCCCCACAAAAATGTCCTTCCGTCTGTCCCATGCATTCTTGAATTCTCCCACAGTTTATACCCCACAACCTCCTCAGGAAGGCTGTTCCATGCATCCACCACCCTCTCTATGAAAAATACTTCCTCACATTGCCCCTGAGCTGTCCCTCCATCTTCAAATTGTGACCCCTTGTTCTTGCACATCTCTTTTTCTGAAAGATGCTACCCTCTTGGACTTTGTTGATTCCACTGAGGTACTCAACTGTGTTTTTAAATTGGAATGCAGGCTCATAAATGTGTTATGTTTTAATATTTTTGCCCAAAGTTGTAAACACTGCTGTCTTTATTGACCCCACCTCATGAACAAGTGTAAGAAAATATTCAACTCCTGTCTAAAAGGTTATTTCATGCAAGGACTGCAAAATCACCTTTCAAGATGCAAACACACATTTAGTGCAGGATTTGAAAAAAAAAAAAAAATAAAAAAAAGGCAGCGGTCACATTCATGAGGTGCAGTAAAGAAATGGCTATGTTGAAAATCTGGGGTAAAAATATTAAAAATGACCAAAGTTAGAAGCCTGCGTTTGCAAAATTCAACATAGGCTCACTTTTTTTTTTTTATATAAATATTTTTACAGCACATTTTCAACATAACCTTCTTATGACCAGCCTCATGAACAAGGGCACAGAACATTTTTAACTCCTGCCTGACTTTGCGGAGGGACCACGAAATCCTTTTCGAAAGAAAAACACATTTTGACCAGGCTGTGAAAAATGACAGTGGTCACATTCATGAGTTGCTGTAAACAAATGGCTATGTTGTAAATTTGGGTTAAAAATATTGAAAATTACCGAAGTTATGAGCCTGCGTTCACAAAATTCAATGAAGGCTCATAACTTTAATATTTGTACACCGAATTTTTTAACAGCCTCTTTATGACCCCACCTCATGAACAAGGGCAGAGAAAATGTTCAACTTCTGCCCAAAGGTGATTTCGCACAGGGACTGAAAAATCACCTTTTGGGACAGACTGGCCCAATATCACAAACGGTTTATGAGGTGGGGTCCCAAAAAAGGTAAGTTGAAAATTAGGGGTAAAAATATGCACAAATGCCCAAGTTATGCCATTAAGTTCAAAACCCCACTGAAATACATTAAACCACATACCTGTTTCTTCAGTTTCCAGTCTGGCTTTGAAGGGTGAAGGAGTGTCTGCAGTCCACAGAAGATGATGGCTTTGGACTCCTAGTGGGTACGTAAGGGTTTGGGGGTGGGTACAGAGTGGGAGAGCTGGGTGGGGGACAGTAATGACCGCAAAAGACATCCACGGAAGGTTTTCTTTTCACAGAGTCGATCGATCGAGAATTATTTTTTCCCCTTCCTGATCGTGACACTGGGGGATTGAGCACCTCCAGTGTCACTAGTGTGTGTGTGTGTGTGCGCGCGTGTGTCTCAGTGAGATGGTCAAGTGGGTGGGATTACAAAAAAAAAAAAAGGTTTTGACTGCGCACTGGGAGCAGCATGGTACTGGATCGTGAGGGGGTTCACTTATGAGGTGGTGACAGTGGGGACTGGGCACCCCAGTGTCAGTGCCATGTTTGTTGGGGGCTGCTGAGGACAGCCATGGGGAGATAAATAAATAACCAAACAAAAACAAGATGATGTGACCACACACTGGAAGCAGCGCAGTAGTGCACCAAGAGGATTTATGAGTGGGTGACACTGGTGGATTGGGCACCCCCAGTGTCAGTGTTATGTTTGGGAGGGAGGGGCTGAGAGGGAGGGCTGGGGGATGTCAGGAGGCTGCCCTAAAAGACAATGATAGACATCTTCCTTTTACAGATGGCAGACATTCCAGGCTGACCAAGATAGATCAGATTGGCTTGCTGGGCAGCGTACAAAGGGGAAGAGCCAATCCATGACTGAGTTGACTCTTTCCTTTGATATACACAAAGTTTCCACCCAGCAAGCCACAACTCCATCATGATCAGCCTGCCTGATTGGTGTGGCAGAGACTTGCCCTTAAAACACTGCTCTGCACTGGACAGTGTCACACCCATCAAAAAGCAATACTATTGCAATACATTTGCATGCGTGCATGGTGAACATAAAAACAGGCCACCGTGTCCACCGAGGCATGCACTCTAAGAGTACCTAGTAAGTCCTATCCCACTGGCCTTCAGAAGAACAAGATGCAAGAGGAGATCCATATGGAGAGGCACTGTTTGGAGATTAGGTAGACCAAAGAGAGCAAGCATCTGGGAGGACTAGATATAGTCTGTGGTACTGTCTAGGTGCTACCCATGGACATCCAGGGAGTGCAACAGTGTGCTGCCCAGGTTCGGAAGTTAAAAACAACATAGTAAAAAGTGTCCCAGGAAGATACTGCAGCTGGGGGGGGTTCAATCAGGGATTAGAGCCCAAACTGTACGTAAAAATAAACACAACAAGCTTTTGAACCCGGGGGGCGGGGGGGTTGCAGGCACATGAAACAAGTCCTTCAACAACCCGCTGACCACCTTCAGCTGGACATAGTCTTGTCCTTCATAAAAGGTATCAAAAACCAAATGAGCAACACGTGAACCTTCATTGAGGTCTACGGATAACCTTACTGTGACTAGAGTCAGGAGGCAGCCTAGTTCCCTCTGTACAAAGATGTCACATGGCACCACACAGTGAAGCACTTCAGGAAGTAAGCATGTCCAGTAGAAGGTTCCCAAAAAGCAAGCAGAATCAGCAAAGACCATAGTAAAGACCTGAAAATCTAGAGTCTGCAATAGGCTGCAAGTTAGTTGCAAGGTTATTCTCAGTAACTGAAGTCTGCAGAAGGAGCGAGGAAAGAAAATATACAGAGATTCTTCAGTGAGTACCTACTGTAAGAAAACAAGGAGTAAAAGCAGCTGAAAGCCATTCTGTCTGGTTTTGATTAAGCGAATTTATTATGTTGTAGCCTTTTATTTTTTTATTGCTATGCACCTAATCTTAATCTGACCAACAGTATGCAAGATAAAGTGTACATTTCTTTCTGGGTATAAGCCTATTTCTCCCTTTCCTCCAGACACTTAGTGTTGCTAGTAGGCATCTGCAGACTTACTGCCACTCATCAGCAGTGGCCCATTCACATGTGCAGAAAGGTAGACTGCAGAAATTGACAGAGTAGACTGGGTCTGGAGTCCAAGCAGAACTGCTCGTACGTCCAGCATACCTGTGTGAAGACCTTGTGCCAGTAGTAGTTAGGACGTCTAGGACTAGTGAGAACTGAAGTGGGTGCCCCACATTAGGTTGGGAGGCATCCACTGTGGGGACTGTCCATGGTTGAGGGCGCAGAAAAGAGCCCTCAGGCATGAGTTTCCTGCCTTGCCACCACAGTAGGTCACCCTGTAGATCATCATAAATAGAAATCAGGTGGTCAAGCTGGCCTGGTAGTGCCGAGGGTTCAGGCGCTGAATGATGCACCTTGTGCTGCGACACAGGGGTCGGTCGGGGAGGGTGAGGGCGAGAAGCGAGATCGAGTCGCCACAAGGCAGCTCTCTCCTCCTGGGAGGGAATGGAGGCTCCCCAGCCACTGGCCACCACCCGGTGGAAGACACATGGTGGCGCCAACTCAAGGGAGCTCCGATGATAGCCACGGGGAAGGACTGAGCCTGCGTCATGGGGCATGCGTGTGCCTCAATGCATGCACAATGTCAGTGTGTGGGGGAACAAGGGAGAAAACTGGGGAAAAAAATGCAGAGAATATAAATTAAAAATCAGGTGGTCTAATGGCTGCAAGGTCCACAACCACTGTAGCAGTGACCATTGCAGAATCCACCTTTTACAGGCAGAGGTGGGACTTCTATCTGGGTTGAGGCCAAGACTGCCCCTGTGTACTGAAGCCTTTGGCAAGCCAATAGGACAGGTTCCCACATTTACTATCGCTCCCAGAATGGCCATCACTTGTCTGGTGTGGTGCAAAGTGTACACCCAGCATACTGAAGCTCCAATGAGGAGCTAGCTGTCCAAGTACAGGAAAGCACAGAGCTTCCCCATACCTACTGCCATGCACTTGGTAAAAGCCTGCAGTTCTGAAGAAAAACAAAGGGCAAACATGGACACAGTAACGTTACCCCTCTGTTTAGAATCTGAGAAACGGTCTGTGGCACTTCCAGATTTATGTGCAGACAGCTGTCTTGCATATCTGAAAGCACAACCATTTCCTCTGGGGGTTGGGGCAGGAACCCATAGACAATATGCAGAATTGTTTGTGCACCACACTCTCACTAGACCCTCCGAGGTCTTGGATAGGTCAGAGGCCCTTAGTCTCCTTGAATACCAGGAAAATCCTGAAGTAGAAACCCCCAGTTCACCTCAGCTGGATAACTGGCTGGTCTTCTGCAGCAATGCGTACTCCTCTTGCCACAGGATGAAGTGCTCAAGAGAACAGTGGCAGGACCTTGGAGTTACCATCAATTCCAGGGCATTTCAGTGCTGGATGGTAAAAATTGGCCATTGCAACAGAGAAATCCTACCCCCTCCCCAGGGTCCCACTGGGGAATCTACCAGAGGGGGTAGGGAGTCAGAAGCAGGTGGCAAAAGGAGTCCTTTCCGAGGACCCTTGTGGCTTTATAGGGGCCCACATGAACTGCTGCTATTAGGGTACAAAACCTCATCACTGATCGAGCTGAGGGTACCTGCAACGGCTTCTGTCTAAAGGAGCCTTTGTCACAGCTATACTGTGAATCATCTGGCCTCAGGGACCAAATAGTCCTCACAAATATCAAGGTCTTCAGGTCATTAAAAATGACCTCAACATCTGGTCTGAAGAGCTCCTGGATCTGCCTTACTAGTGCCTGTAAGGTGGGGTCCTCAGAGGGAAACGCAGCTTGTAGAGAATTTTCTCTTCACTTCCGGAGAACATAGTGTATCCAGTTAAATCCAACAGCTCCAAAGGGGCGGAGAAGATCATGATCCTCAAATCCCCAATACTACTCTTCCTTGAGATCAGGACTGTATTCCTCATGCTCCTCCTCTAAGTAGGGGGTTGCAGAGTTATCAGCCTTAAGAGGGGCACAGCAGGCTCACCTGGTGTCACCTGAGGAGGCAGCTGAGAAACATCCCGAGGCAAATAAGGCAACACTCTCTTCATCAAATTAGAAGGCTACCAGAACAACACCTGGGATGGTGACAGACTGCAACAGTGCCACCATCATTACCCTCATTTGTGAGATGTTACTCATCGGAGTCCCAGAACTGCAAAGGCTACAGTAACTATGAAATCAGATACTTATCTCAAGCAAGGGGGAAGGGGAGTGTCGGTGAAAATAGATGATGAAAGTTCACACTGTAGACTGCAGGAGAAAAAAGAACTATTAGTTGGGGACCACCCACCTTATACAAGCAAAACCATGCATGTATGCACAGCCCCATCTTGCAAAAGCTTCCTGCAAGGTCTTGATGGACAGCTTACAGTCCAATGTATTAAGGCATACCATAGAAGCAGCTCTTATCAACACATGCTGCAGTAGCAATGTAACAAATCAAGCCTTTGTAAACAAATCAGCATACTCATCGCTTTAGAGATGAATATCTGTGTGCTGTGACAGATATTGCTGAAATATGTTGAGCTGCAAAATAAAAATGAAGCAACAAAGTACTGTACAATGATTAAGAATACACATTAGGGGCTGCCAGACCCCAGCAACGTCCTTCTAAGATTACTTATCATTCTAAATGATGACTGACCAGAGCAAAAACAATGCATACATCACCATATATGAAGAAATATTTACATTTTGAGGAATGCATAAGGTCGTGCCAGTATAGTTGGGGTTAGTAAGAGTGTTAAATGTTGAAGGGCAATTTTTCATGGTTAATAACTTTGAATTGGTTTCACAGATTTTCCTGTAATTTGTCACGTACCATTGGCAGGTGTAGGTCTGTTGATGCACCAAATTTGGTTTGAATCCTTTTTATGGTTTCTGAGATATAAAGTGTTGAATAAACAGGAGATTTCCCTGTTTTTTCGGCCACCTATATCTCACAAATGGCTTTAGGTGCTGGGCTGAAATTTTCAGGGTAGAAAGCCTTGACCTCACAGATGTGCCTTTTGAAGATTTGGTGGCAAAATATAAAATTTGTTCCAAAGTTATGACATGTTGAATTTCCAATTATTTTGTATGAGGAAAAACAGATAGATGTCCCACACAAAACAGGATTCTGCTTCGTACCAGTCCTATGGAAAGGGATTCTGCACAGAACAAGGATGATATGCTGCAGTACCATCACAGCGGGGGAACGGGAACCAACAGTCAAGTAACCCTGCCTGTTCCACAGCCCCCGGGGCCCCACCCCAGGCTGCATAAACCCCCTAGAGGTTTTTGTTTTTTTTTTCTTCTAAACGTAATCTCCACTCTGGTGTGACCTGCCAGGCTTTGTTCTCTGCAACACTTTGAACTGACTACATGACTGATTGGAGTTCTGACCTTTTTGCTGGTTTTCCAACTCTCTGCTTTTCTACCGAGTTTTACACCCTGGTAAGTGCATCTTATGCTTGAAGGATAAAAGTTGTGTGCCTTTGAGCTACTGTCTTATGCTTTTTGCCATTTCAATATTTTATTTCCCCATCCCCCACCAGTACTGTAGGACACTGTGGAGACCGCTCCCAATGTCCCAGATATAAGCACCCCTCCAACCCACAGTGGGACACTGGGAAACCCACTCCCAGTGTCCTGAAATATGTATGTAATGGTTCTGCTAACAGTGGAGTGCCCAAACCCCATGTCAGCGCTACACTCACCCACACCAGCAGTGTGCGACTCTAGGGAACCCACTCCCAGTACACCCAGTTATGTCATACCCCCCCACAGTAGTGTGGGACACTGGGGAACCCAACCACAGTGCCCTGAGAAATGGTTCTACTGTTCCTGTGAAAAAAGAAAACAGTCCCCCAATGTTTTTTTAAACTCCTGTATTTATAAAAAAAAAAAAAAAAAAAGTCTCATCGTCTCCCTATCCTCCTCCCCATCCCAACCCCACCTCATGAACACTGGCACTGTCATTTTGTTACTTTGTCCTGAAAGCCGATTTCGCTGTGGCTGCACAAAATCGTCTTTCAGGACTGAGTAACGAAATTACAGTGCCACTGTGAATGAGGTGGGGTCCCAAAAAGCGAATGTGGAAAATTTGGTGCAAGCATACCAAAAAATACCAGAGTTACGCATGGTCATTGAAATTTTCCTACACATGCACGTCACTTTGCCAATTTTTATTTTCACTCCAAGTTTTCAACATAGCCATTTTTCCCACCACCTCATGAACAGTACTGCTGCATTTCTCACATACCACCCGAAATGTGCTTTTGCACCTGTGGCGCGGAATGGTGCAGTTGCTGTGCAAAAAATCACCTTTCGGGATTGAGTAATGAAATGACAGTGGCAGTGTTCATGGCGTAGGGTCCCAAAAAGCCAATGTTGAAATTCTGGAGCAAAAGTAACAAAAAAAATGCCCAAGTTACAAGTGGTCATTGAAAATTTTCCTACGCATGCATGTAACTGCCAATTTTTTTTTTTTTTTACATTTTCATTCAAAAGTTTGAACACAGCTATTTTTTCACAGCACCTCATGAATACTACAGCTGTCATTTCTCACATCCCGTCCAAAATGTGTTTCTACAGTTGTGGCACAGAATGGCATTTTGCCATGGATTAATAAATTTACACATATAGGGGTTATGAGGTAGGGTGATAAGAAGACTGTTGAAAATTTGGGTCACATTGTGAAAAAAAGACAAAGTGATGAGTATTTGTTGCAATTTCGCTATACACCTATCTCAAAAAGTAAGGAAACTGCAAAAAACATTGTTAATGCATCAGTTAGGGTTGTTACTACAGCAAGAAAAGCAGGGAGATGTGGTGTTAGCACCCCACCCCTACCCTGCAGAGACCGACAGGCATTGGGGGTGCCTTGGAGTCCTCAGCACTAACTCTCACCCTATTCCTTAAGTAAATAAGTGGAGATGGGTACAGTACAGGAGAAAAGGGTGGAGTTGGAGCTGAGGACTCCCAAAACAACAAACCTGTCATTCTCTACTAATTGGGGAGACATTAGAACTGACATCCAAGCACCCCCAACGCCTGTCAGTCTGTGCATGGTGGGGTGGGGTGTTAAGGTTGGAAACCCTAACACCACATTTTCCTGCTTTTCTTGCTGTGTAACTTAAGCATTAAATATTTTAAAGTATATATATATATATATATATATATATAAAATAAACACACACACACACACACACACACACACACACACACACACACACACAATTTTCCTTATAAAAACTAAGTATCTGATTGTATCCAATGTTATTTTTAAAATGATGGTCTCCATTTCATAAACAGTATCTATCCCTTCCTTATTCTGAGGGTATGTGGGACTACTAGGTTTAAAAGTAATGAACATATCTGGTAAACTCATAATAGTGATGTAAAACTGGGTTCCACATTTCTACTTTGGTGACCTCTTCAGTTGCAGACACCCCTCTCCACAAAAATAAAAAAAAATAATGAACAAACAGGAATTCTTTCATTAAAATGCAGCACTAGAGCTTACCATAAGCTACCATTGTGAAGACCAGCACAGAGAGACTTTTTTTGTATGGGAACTCTTACAACTTGGATAAAAGCAGTGTGAAATACAAGGTACAGTATGCATCTTTTCCTTAACCTCAATTTTTTTCTTAAAAGACTTATCCCCAAAAAATTGCATTGCTATATCTTGCATGGCAAGAAAGATTCTTACTTTACATGTCCCTCTGCACCATGGATTCAAATCCTTGGTTTGGTGAATCAGGGTTGCATATGCTGGCACTCTAAGGGTCAGCCTCCAGCACCTTTTAAGGGGCCCAACTTTCATGCCAACAGGATATGTTAAAATAGGGTTGCACTATTACCAAGATTCTTTTACTCATTCATTTGAGATGTGCGTCAGATTTCTGAAGGGATGACCTCAAGAAATACTGATCCAGAAAGCCCTGGGAAGGTCCACGATAATAAAAAATGCTACCCGAGTAGGCCTTCCACATATATAGAGAGCACCCGGAGACATTCACCGCACCCTGAGACACACACACACCCACCACACCACACCACACACACCCACACACTTGTGCTCAAAGCCTCCCATCCCGACTCGCCTACATTGGCAGTTGAGTTGGGAGTATGGCAGCTGTTGGAGCCATGCTCTGGGGCATGCCTAAAGCCAGGTATACAATACAAATACATTTTCAAAAGCACCTTTCATACAAAAAGTATCACCAAAAAACTTCAAAGGGTTGGGAAAAAAAAACTGACACGGAGGCAGAATTAATACTACTATGATAAACCAGGAGACAAGAAATGAAAATTACGTACCTACCGTAATTCTTGATCTTCTCTTATATCTTCACCATTCATTACTTACTGGGTGTAAGCCAGAGGCGCGCACCCGTCATGGGAGCCTTTTTTTTTTTTTTTAAACTTTGGCTAACGGCACCGCCCTCGAGAGTGACGTCATGCATCATGCGCGAGGGGCGGCCGTTAGTAGCGACCGACTCCTCCTCCAACTCAGTTCTGTGAGCCAGAGAGGCAAAAGCGAAAGCAGAGAATAAAGATAGCGAGGCAAGATAGCCAAGGGATAGCAAAACAAGGAAGAATGAACTGAAAAAGGAATAAGCCGATGGAGGAAGGACAGAGGAGATAAGAGTATCCCTAACCTAGGGACTGCAGGGACCTGGGCGACTCTAGGAGGAGAGAGAAGGAGGGAAATGAAGAAGAAGGAGAAGGAGAAGGAGAAGGAGAAGGAGAAGGAGAAGGAGAAGGAGAAGAAGGAGAAGAGGAGGAGAGATGGGATGTTGAGGGGACCAGAATGCCCAAGGAGCCTAGTTAGCTTATGGCTGAAGGCTCGACTTAACAGGGAAGCAAGAATCCCCGGAGACAGAGCTGAAGAGAAGGTTCACCAAACCCGCTAGACAGACTCAGGAGGGCATAGTCCTCATCCTCAACATGCCATTGTTTTGATAACCACTTCGGGCTCCTGGCCGAGGAAGGCGTTTAACTGGAGGACACCCGAGGAGGGAGAATAAAACCCCCGGCAGTATGAGAGCACTGCTCAGGGGTTTGGAAATGAAACCGTAAGCCTTTCAGGAGTTCATAAGTACAGAAGTGGGACTCAGTCGAACTGCCAAGGCAGGCCAGAGGCTTAGGCTGGCTGGGATTGGTTATGGTCAGCACTGCTTGTCTGTAAAACTGTCCGAGGACACTAGAAAGGAAAACACCAATTATCAAAATCTGGTGAGAAGGGCAGTCTGCCCTCTCATCTTACTTCTTGTTTGTTTTTCTCTTTTTTTTTTTTCTTTACAAAAAACAGACGTGCCCGTTCCTCCTCTCTGCAAGGCAAGAATTAGGGAAGGGGGAGGGGTTTTTGATTCTAGGGCTTAACAGCTGGAGCACAGGATTGCAGGATCAAAACTGAATAGCCTGAGCCAGGCTAAAACCCCAGAGGTATCTCGCCCAAGGGATGGCAAGAGATAGTTGTGCAGTTTGATCGCCAAGCAAATCCACTAGATGGCCCAAGAATCTTAGAGTAAATAATTTTTCTGGAGAATAAGACCCCCCTTCCCCCAAAGAAATAGATTTTTTTTTTTTTTTATATATTGCAGAGAGAGGAAGGAGACGGGAGGTGGAGAAGCCACAGGAAGAGGCCACTGAGGGGATGGAGGGAGGTGTAAGTAATGAATGGTGAAGATACAAGAGAAGATCAAGAATTACGGTAGGTACGTAATTTTCATATCTTCCCTTGTCAATCTTCACCATTCGTTACTTCCTGGGTGAGTACTAAGCTCCTCTTCCCCAGGAAGGGGAAGAGGCCATACCCTGAGGGAACAAGACCCCCAGCCTTCTGTTGGTGAGAAACAGAAGGAGAAGACCCTGGCTCATTCAGAAAGCCTAAGTGGGGGAAGAGCTAGGAGGTGCCTCCCGAGGACGAGGAGACAGAGGGAGCCCCTGTAAAAGTCTCCTAGCTCTAGAGAAGAAAAGACGGGTCCCCCGGAAGGCGGAGCGAATCACCCTACGCCGGGCCAGGGGTGACAACCTGGAAAGACGAAGCCATGCTCCGCCTGATGCAGATCGCTGTCCCGAAGCCTGGAAGCCACCCCATTGGCGCCGTGAAGATGCCCTGTTTGGTGTCTTGCCAGCTCCAGGCCTACCGCGGAGAGGGCAATGGCTTGTCTGGTTTGCTCCGTGTCGGCATTGATGCCAACAGCTGGGACATCATCACTACAAATGCCGTTGTAGGCAGCGCGGTGAGCCTGATGAGATGCAATACTGGCACTCGCGCGAAGAAGAGAACACTCTTACGCTCCCAACGGTCGAACTGGAGAGAGTCCGGATCCGTGGGCGGTCGGCGCCTGGCAGCGCGCCCAGAAGAGTGTCTAGGTAAACCAAACCGGAGGGCGGGTTGGGAAGAGAACCTAGAGACTCTGAGGGGGCACAATACCACGCTGACAGTCAGCCGGGGCTGGAGAAGAAGCGGCTGGGGACTGCCAGGACCGGATAGACGCCTCCTGGAAAGGGATAGGCCAGGAAGGTACCACCAAATGCTGGGCACTGAATTCACCAAGGAATTTCGCCTCCCGCTCGGGTATTGTCTCTCCGAACATAGGAAATCCCAAGATCCCTCACCATCCTCGAGAGGAAACGCTGATATTCAGTGAAATCAGCATCAGAGGAAAGATGAGCAGGGGGTTCCTCTCCCTCAGAGGAGGGAGACGAGGATGATGGGGAGCTGGAATGTCCAGAGGATTCCTGCGGCGGTGGGGAGAGTCGAAAGACCCGCTCATGCATGTATCTAACGATGAGGGGAAGGCCACCGCAGAACCCCTGAACTGCTCCCAGGATAACGGACCCGTAGGACCGACATGGCCTGGGAGCGGGGTGGAGAAGGCAAGAGATGGGAGGGGCACCTCCGAGGAGGCAACTGCTCTCTGCAGGGCTCGAACCGGGAAAGGAGCCCTAGTAGGAGGGATCCGGATATCAGACCAGGCCGCAGAAAGGAACTCTGGGGAAGCGGAGCCTGGAAGAGCCCTGGGGGAGAACCTCCCCTGTGACGACGCCGGGACTACATGGATCCAGAAGGGCAGTCCGCACAAACGCCGCCGGAGGACACCCTAGAACCCTGGAGGGAGGGGCGAGGTTCCGCACTACGGCTCCTGGCCACCCCCCCTGAGGTGGCCAAAGAAGACCGAGTGGCAGACCCCCTGCCCCTCAACCCCTCGGACTCCGAGAGGGCCCTCCTCCTCGACCACAGCGTCCCCCTGTCCCTAGAGGGGGCAACAGCACCGTGGGGGTAGCTGTCACCGGCCCTCCAGAGAGGGGAGCCTCCCCCTCCGTCACCCCCACGCCTGCCCCCCGGGGCTCCCGGCCACCCCCAGCCGGGGAACCCTCAGGAGACGACGGAAGGGGGGACAGAGGGAGGGGCCCGCTGCGCCGCCTGGTACCTGTAGCCACAGGGGACCCAGACCCCGAAGAGTGGGGGTGCCAGGATGGGTCCACGTCAGAGTCATCGCCCTCCGAGGAGGATGAGACCAGCTGGACCTCGATGCTGGCCACCCCAGGGGTCCCTGAGGCCACGGAGCCGCGAACAGCCCCAGTACCAAGGGTGACGCCGCTCGCCCCCACCGGTAGCAGCCAGGCCCAACTCCGAACCCTTGACGGCGCCGGCAGGCCCAGCACCGCTAGGAGGAAGGACAAGGCCCACGGTGTCGGAGGGCGTAGCACCGCCCTGCACGGCGCCGCCAGGTCCATCGCGCGCCGTTGACGCCGCTCGATCACCGCCGCCATGACGCGCGCTGGATCCTGCGATGCCGGGATCGAAACGGCACCGGAAGGCGGCGTCAGGGTCCACCGGTGCCAGGCCCAAAAGCCAAGGGCTGCGACACGGGGAGCCTGCACCTCCAAGAGGTGACTGCTGAGGCGGGTCGGCGTCGCGGCCCCGGAAGGAACCACGACACTCCCCAACACCGCGGAAGGGCCTCCTCCTCGGCAAGAAAAGACGAGAGACACCCTCCTCCTCGGACCGATACCGGAGAGGCCCGGGGAGGGCCTAACTACCTTGCCCGAGAATCCGAGAGCGAGCCGTCTCCGAAGTCGGCGGGCCTTGCCGAGCTTAAACGCTACGATTTCAGGACGGACGGTCCATCGCGAAACAGGCGTCGCCGCAGAATCCATATCATGGTTGGGTCCCAGGCCCCAAGGCAAGCGCATGCCGGTCCGACGGCAGAATGCCGGCCACAGGAGCACCGACGCGATAGGGGCGACGCCCGTCTTGAAAAAGCGCTTAGCTCGGAATCGGACATAACGTGAAAATAACAAGGCTAAACAGCAAGAAACACACCCGCGCGTAGATAGAAAAGGAACAGTCTTACGGATCGGCGTGAGTGTGAAGAAAACAGGAGTCGGCAAACACGCACTAAAATGACCGCTACTGCAACAGGTGCTGCCTCGACGGGCGGGAGAAACAGAACCGAGTTGGAGGAGGAGTGGTCGCTACTAACGGCCAAGATGACGCACTCTCGAGGGCGGTGCTGTCACAAAGCTTTTAAAAAAAAAAAAAAAAGCTCCCGGCGGGTGCGCGCCTCCGGCTTATACCCAGGAAGTAATGAATGGTGAAGATTGACAAGGGAAGATGACAGTGAGGTTCTACAAAGAGTTAGAAGGCAAGCAAGAAGAGATTTCTTTTGAGATCAGATAAGAAAAGGGGAAGAATTCAGGCAGATAATGGAGGAGCCTTTTCCAGCGCTGCACTAACAGTGGATACATCGTACTGCAGGCAGGACCAGAAAGGAGAGCTGCAGAGGAGTAGGAGCAAATGGAGCAGACAGAAAAATAGCTAGAGACAAGATCAGAGAGATGAGCAGCAGCAGAAGCATGGAGGATTTTCAAGAGGAGTAGTGAAATTTTGAACTAGATTCAAAAAGGAATAGTGAGT
Organism: Neoceratodus forsteri; assembly: GCA_016271365.2. Classification (NCBI taxonomy): domain Eukaryota; kingdom Metazoa; phylum Chordata; order Ceratodontiformes; family Ceratodontidae; genus Neoceratodus; species Neoceratodus forsteri. Next base: position 673,848,040 of record CM028134.1, on the reverse strand, counting down.
GAGTGGAAACAGGAGTGATGCAGTCATGGTTCTGGGGGCGCACTCAGGAAGTGGGCAGCAGCATTTTGGACAGACTCTAGCCTTGATATTTGAGCTGGGAAGACCAAAAAGAAGCTTTGAGCAATGGAAGAGCACTCTAGGAGGGCCCAACATAACAGCTACTTGCCCCTGCCACTAGATAAACAGCGTTCAGTGCACTGATCGCTCTCCCACCCACCCCCGTAAATGTCCTGACCTCCACTGATGCAGAGGTCTTGGAGGGCATGGCTTGGCAAATGTACCCGATAAAAACAAATTATGTTGGCTACTGAAAAAAAGATACAGCAGTCCTAGCCAGACAGCCACATTTTATAATCCCCTGCTCCAGGAGGGTAAGGTATTTACTAGATGGCCAACCTGGGCTTTTAACTAAAAGGCTGGTATCCAGACAAGCTCTGCCCCTTTGGCTGCCCCCTTGCCACTGGATAGACAGACCACTGGAGAATGTAAAAGAAAATTTGTGGCAACAGAGGACAACTGCTCATAAAGCAGATTTACATACAAAATTTAGGGAGTTGTGACCCATCAGGCTCATCAACCTACCCAGTGCAGCAGGCATACCCAGAAATTCTGAAATCAATCATGAACTTGTCCTAGCAGTCTTAAATTCACACAAATCCAACCTGGACCACAGATTCCAGCAAGCTATTCACCAGCCTTACTACTCTTTGCTACCACTCACCTGCTTAAAGGGGAATGGTCAGCAATAAAAGCTTCACACTCAAGTGTGAGGCTGATCCCAATTTGCACCTTGTGTACAAACACTTTTTTTTTCTCTTACGGTTTACTGCAGTATAGTAGAATGTATCGGGTTAATTTTGCTGACTTCTAAGATGCCATTTCCTGTAACCAGAAATCCCAGAATCCCCTGCAGCCGACTTCAGAGCAGAGATAGGAGATTCAATAGCTCACAGTACACGTTAGATTTTGTAAACCAAAATCAGAGGTTTGCTGATCCTGCTGTTCTCATGGGGCTTAGTACAGTCCTCTCCGACAGTACCTAGCCGCAGAGCAGCAAACAAAAGATTAGTTTATCAAAAAAACTCTGACATTCACTGTAGGCTACCGACTCTCCCACTGCTGCAGCCCTCCCTCTGATGTCATCTGCAGGGGAGTCTGGCATTTCCGATTACAGGAAATGTCATCTTACAAGTCAATGAAATTAGCCGATAGCGGATAGCAAGTAAAAAAACAAAAAGTGTTTTTGCACAAAGGGCTAATTGGGATCAGCCCTCCGTCAGAGTCAGGAAGACTTACTGCTGACAGTTCCTTTCAATTTAAAAATGTTGCCATTCTGAATAGGCGAAATACAGGACCTTGACGGAGAATAATTTTTTTTGGGGGCAGTATTCCATCTCCCACATTTTCATCATTTTTACCACTGTGAACAAATAATGTGCGACAACACTTTTCAAAACGGTATATTGATAGAGCATTACCCATGATGTAACGATCTACAGATTAATGGGCGAAGTCTAACTCAGCTAATACCTGGTACGACTCACTACTACAGTACCATCATGATCAGTTATTCTAGGACTGCTTCTGAACAAGCTTCAGGTTGGCAATTACAATCGTAAGTATAACATTCAAACTTATTTTCTGTGCAGAATCTGGACAAGTTCAGAGTTAATTCTGTAAGGTATATATTTTTTTCCAAAGTTACAGGCTTACTGGATAAAGTACAAATACCCCCTCCTCAATTTAAGCGCAGACTGCCTCCTTCAGAAAACAGATACCTACTATATAGCCACTCTCATATCACATCTGCATGAAATATATCAGAAGATGCCATCAGAAAAACACAATCACTAAAAAATAAGGGGCATAACCTGAGAAATATCGCTACAGAGAAACCTGAGACCATGTCTTCTGACAAGGCTTTTAAAGAATGCGATCTTTGGTAAACTCACCTTAAGAATTTTCCTCAGTCTACAACTGTATTATAGTATATATAGTCGGCGTTTATGTATGGATTTCCCTATACTCACAAACACTGCTGTACCCTAGTAATGATGTAATTAATGGGGTATAACAACTTACTATACCAAAGAGGACAAGCTCACATGACAGCATAATCACCGAAAGACAGAGGAATGGGTGAGTAGCAGGGGACAGCTGAAATTCAGTGGTGGTGTAACTTGGTTGATACCTCTAAGTCGACAGTAAACATATGGTGGCAATTAAAAATGTTTTTTCTGTATAGAGGACCATGCACTAAACAATATATGGTGAACTACAGCAACTTGGCCATCTTTTCCATCGCAGAGAATGTGAGGAGATCCAAGGACCTCTTGAGCTTTGCTCTAGAGGTCTCTGTCACTGCAATCTCTCAATGCAAAAGCAGCAGTGCGTATGGTTGTCCATTCCCCATTACACAGTACATGTGTTGCCATAGTAGGTAAAAAAAAAATGATTTGAAGCATAAAATAAAATATTGTTAGACTATTTTTTTTTTTTTTTTTTTTTAGGAAAAGAAACCAGCATTCTCAATGTTTTCTAAGATGCATCAATAACCCCAGATCAAAGAGAAGTACTATAATCTACAAAGTGTGCTTATTAAAGCATGTTCAGTTACAACCAGTGATCTATTTTTCCCCTCTCCAAGGTCAACTTGTCTTTGCTCTCCATATTCCATTTCCTTGTCATTTCTCAGGGTTACTTTTTCTGGCAGGTTGCAGCCTTCTGTGCAAGCTACAGCCCCACTGGTATCAAATAACATTGCTTATAAAGTCTCTTGCAAGAAAATGATGCTTTCAGTTACGAACACCATACCAAGTGCAATTATTTATCCATACAGAATTACCAGAGGATGAAGAACCTATCACAAACGGAACAAAATTATTTCCATCACTTCGATGACAGACACATACTGTGTTTATGGTTTTCAGGTAATGTATTATCAAGACCACATACACTTAAAAATAGAAAGTTTCCTATACAACCCACCCATTTTTTAATAACTGTGCTGTGCATCTTCCTGGAGTAGTCAGCAGCAGTACACATTACACATTTAAAAAACACATTCATTTATAACCAGCCAGGCAAAAATACAAAATATTCATGTACACCTACATGGTTCAACAAGCCATTTTAAGAACATCTGCTTGATATTAAAATTACTAAGTGGATAACATTCATTGACAAAGTAATACAAGCTAATGACTCAACAGATGACAAGTGCAAAACTAAAAATCACATGGTAAAACCAATTGGCAGATTCTCCATTAACATCTGTACTTCCTTACTATGTATTAGATTTCTTTCAAAAGGCAGCGACAAGGTGGTTTTCTTTTGAGATTATTATATCACACACACACACACACACACACACACATACACACAGTATATGACACTAGCCATCTGCTAGGGCAGTGCAAGTAATTCCCAAATTCCCTAATGTGTATCCAGTACACGAGTCCAAATACAGAGCAATGTTACTACTCTGGATATTTAGGGGGTAGGGAATTAAACAATAGTTAAAAAATAAATAAATAAATAAATACCCAACCACTGTGCTGTTAGCTATATTTATTTAATCCCACCTTCGAAAATGTCCCTTAAAGGGTAATTTCTCACAAGTGGGAACCCCTAAGCCTATCCAGGATTCTGGATGGGCAACAGTAATGAAATCCAGGGGAGCTACTCAGTCCCCTCTCCAAAACCTGCACTGCACATTTCACACTGCCGTCTGATATGACAGGCAATGGAGCATGTATGCCCAGGTTGGAGTGGGGATGAGCTTTACCTCTTCACTGATGCCATACTAGGCAGTCTGACCAAGTAAATATTCACAAAATGCTTTTTCCTCCTCAGGTCATAAGCAAAATAAAAAACAGACAATCTGGGGGAGCAAAGTGAAAATATAACAGTATTCAACAAAAGGTACTCTCACACTTCTACCTTCTACTTACCAATACACATGTCACTCCTACCACAGTTATTAACACATTATATTTACTGGTTAATATCAATTAACAACCACAAGCAGATGTTAAACTCCGTTATTCACACATGTGAATAACATACTGTGAACACCAGAGTTTAGTTAACCACTTTTCAGAAAGATTCTGAAAATAGCTTCTATGCCAGGAAAACAGCTTCATAAGTGCACTTCCTCACACTTCTAGTTCACTTGCGCAGCCACAGAAAACAGCCAGCGCGATGGACTGACTTCTCGTCAAGTAAAACGAACTAAACCAGAGCATATATCAAGACACCTCCAAAACTTGGAAAAAAAAAAAAAAAAAATCAGTCACCACTCCTTAGTGATGTACATGTTTAATCCAGAAAGCATAAGGTTATGCTTGTTGGAACCGCTTTTGGGCTATGTTAAAACTTTTGCACTAGTTTAGTGCTTTGCTGACGCCAATATTGCTGCAGTTTCTATTCTGGAGTAAGTACCTAATTTTGGATTAAACACGTACATCACTAAGGAGTGTGGACCGTTTAAATGGAAGTGTACTGATTTGACAGAGTCCTGGTAAGGTGCACCCTCTTTTACACACTGGATGAAAGTTTACTTACTATGCGAGCCATGCCCATTTTTCTGTGATTGTGTAAACCAAAGCATAGTTGTGCTACAAAATCTTCAATGTGACACAATAAAATATGGCCACTTCAAAGAGACTGTACTACAGCAAATTACTGACAGGTGTCCAGAGGAAAATTACACCTCACCGAGTGACATCATCCATACAGTAAATATCAAGGATGCGGTTTACATGCTGGTGGAAAGCTGGGTAAAATGCAGACAGACCTAGTTATTAAATGCTGGGATAAGTCTGAACTACTAAAGGACAAAGACCCCATCGACAGTGCTATGGAATACACACAGAGTCAATCTGACCAATAAGGGAGGTTTAGGAGGGAGGTCAGGAAGCACTTCTTCACAAAGAGGGTGGTGGACACTTGGAATGTGCTGCCGGAAGAGGTCATCCTGTTGAAGACAGTGGGCAGCTTTAAGAGAGGCTGGCACAAGCATAGGGGGAAGGTAAGGATAATGGATAGAGAGGATGGGAGGAGTGCGGAGGGAGGGCAGGGACATTAGCTCAAGCTGTGGAACCTGCAATACGAGCAGACTTGATACACCAAATGGCATTCTGCTGGCTTCTTCATATGTATGTTCGTATGAAGTGCAAGTAGAAACTTCTCTGTAGACTGTCACTGTCAAGCTGAACTTTAAAAGTGTTGCTCCTTCGTATTGACTTAGACCTATTTATGGGAGCCATGGCTGGGTCCGAGGATGGGGAGATAGGGGGTATCCGACAATGCTTAAAATGTTAAAAATGTGTTTAAAAAAAATTTTAATATGTTTTTAAAAAAGAAAAGTACAGTTAAACACTAACCAAAAGTTCATGATTGTTGCCTCACTAATTCTTTCATGCAACAGTATAAAAAATGCACAAGTCAAAAAATTAGTAAGTATACAAAATAAAACATGGGAAAGTGTTTAAACTCAGATTTTATGCGCACACTTCCTCATGCATTATTCTGTAAAATAGTTTTCCTGAGAATATTAGGTAATCCGTTTTTAATTCATCTTAAAAAAGATAACCTTTCACCATAGCCACATTTTTTTGGGGGGGGAGGGACAGACTGATAAAAATTCTAAGTAAAAACAGCAACATCAGCAAAAAGGACAGTAAGTATTAAAAACACACATTTTTTTGCTTGAATCTATACATAAACCCCCATTTTCAGAAGGTTAGCACATTGCTAAACACATCCGAGATGTGTTAAATGGGATTATAAAAAGGGTCTCAGAAATGCTGCAATCTGATTGGCTGTTAGGATTCCAACAGCCTTACATTAATCCATGTTATACTGTCATGTACAGCCTGATCACCATTGCACATGAATTCTTTCTGTCAGCATTCCATCTTCTAGCCCTGCTGAATGTGTGGAATGATGCATTCTGATTTTGAACCAGCATTCTTAAACTGTTGGTGGAAGAACTATTTTATTAAAAATCTCCCTCTAAATGAGGAAAACATTGAAAAAGTATACTTTGAACTCTCTTCTTTTGGTGTGTTTTTTATAATAGCAATAAGGCACTCCCAGGAGTTAGATTAACAGCCAGTTAATCACCCCCTATGGGCAATATGGCACTCGGCGCACATTACACTCCTAGTGGGTGATTAACAGACTGTTAATCTAACCCCTGGTCATGCCTTATTGCTTAATTAGCATGGTTGGCTAGGGGAGCGCCATATTCAGTGCCCCCCCGCCCCCACCATCCACCGAGCTATGCTGATGGCATGTACGCGAAAAATAATGTATACCACTGCACCCATGCAAATAAGGGACCCCTCCTGCATACCTGCCACAGAGGTATATTCAAATGTTCAGAATGTCCTAAACAGCCACTGTCACACCACTGTTCAAAGAATGCAAAACCATACTCATATGTACAGTGGTAAGCAATTCTCCCCCCCCCACCGCCCCTCCAGCAAAGCACTGTCAGCTCCTGCCTATTCCTCATGCAGCCCCCCACCAAATGTTGGTTCAAAGTGACTGTGCAATAAAATCCCTTCACCCTGGCAGTCTGGTGAATCCCTCCCTATGCCACGAATTGCATGTTTCCACCACCATCTTCTCCAGTGGCACCTACTTACCATGAATGCTAAGACTGGTAACCTGCTGCCACCTCTAGACAGCCACCAGCATGGTGCTGCTCTGCTCACCACCTTGGCTGGCCACTGTGAGTCAGAAGAAGCAAGCGGTGCTCACTGCAGAAACAGCTTTCTACAGTAGCTGTGAGCTTGCTCCCTGTAACTCGACTGGTAGCTAATTGTGGTGAAAGCAGTTAGCTGTGCTGGTCACCATCTCCGGATAATGTCAGATTACCAGTTATGACATACAGAGTAAGTGGGATGCCACAAGGAGTGGAGGTGGAAGGTGCAGAGGTGGGGGGGGACGAAGGCTGGGAAGGTGCACTATACTGATGGAGTGAAGAGGATTTTACTGTACTGTCACGCCAGCCATGTGATCGGGAGTAGATCAGTGTGAAGAGAACTGTACTATCACTTCAGACCTATGATGATCGGGGTGTCCACAGCTCCGCACAATCTCTCTTTACAGTCCTGCAAGCTGGCATTGTGTGGGAATGCCAATGAGCACAAAATGATATGCAAATAGACCCTTAATGCCTTGCATGACATACGTGCTCGTTAGCATGCTTGCAGCTGAAAACGGCTCACAGAAGCAAACGCTCTCCAGTTTGGGATATCCTCTCTCCCTTTGCTTCTATGAGCCACTTTTCCTGCAAGGGGCTGTGTTGGCGCAGCATGCAGTTAATGTATGCTACACTCCCACAGCTCCCATATTCATACATGCAGCATACAATGGTGAGAGTGTGCCAGCCATCCGAATATGTCCGCCAGACTGGCCATGCTCTCTCTTGTGCAATGCTAATTTATTTTGAGTTTGTTAACCAGGTGGGTACACTAGACCAACTAATGCCTATTTTCAGGTATGACTCAGGTGAGTACAAAAGGAACGACATTACAACTAATCAGGAATTACAGGTAAAACAAGGCAAGATAAAATTACAAGTACAGTAAAACATGATAAAACTACCAGAAACAAAGAACACAACAACAGGCAGCAGTCAACAGCAGCAATCTGTCATCCTAAACGGAGAACAAATAAAACACTAGACAGTCACTACTAGGCAGTGATACATAATTAGCCAGCCTCAAATGAGAGCATCATTACAACATACAGTATGTGATGGTTAGTTCCTTAGGTACCGTATATTTACAAGCAGAGGAGGCCTGAAACTTTTCTCTCAGGGGCACGTCTGAAGAGGGGAGTAGGAGGGAGCACTTCATATGCTCAGTATTAGATCAGGAGTTGCATCACCCCTAGTGGATTCCTTCACATACTGCATATCTTAAGTGTGTCCTTCAGAGTGTATTCAGTCCCATTGCGTGTTTAAAGTCCCCCAAGAGGACAAGGTCACATTTATCTCAGATTTCTGAGAGCCTTAATCAGGATTTCATCTTGGTCTATTACAGTCTTTGTGAGATGTATAGCGTAGCCCTATAGTCAAATCCTTATTTTATTTCTCTTTTAATTTGAGGCCAAAGTGCCTCAGGACTGCTCAGATTGTGTCATCAGCATCAGTATCATTTAGATTTTTTTTATCCACCTCATCCATTGCATAAACTGCTACCTCCTCCCCAATATAGCAGTCTATCGTTTCGAGAGTTCGAGAGAGAGACAGTTCGAGAGAGAGAGAGAATATGAATGAATCCCTATATGGATTTTGACTAATCAATCACCACCCGAACTTACCAAGTTTCAACAAGTGCAACAAGATTTTTTCCATTATAATCAGAGCCTTTAAATGGCCTGCTTACTTGTGGGCACAAAGTCAACTGGCACAATCCAAAGTGGGAGTGGCTAAAGTCCACCGATACATTTCCTACCCATTGGAGAGCATCAGAGGGAGATCCCAGTAATCCTAAAGCCCTGTAACCAGCCCAAGGAGGGAGAAAACAAAAATTTAAATACCTGTAAATTTTCTTTCTCACAGACGGCTGGTCTCCGGGCTTCCATACAGATGGGCTATACCACCTGATGTAGATATACAGGCAGGAACTCAAAAAACTCTGCAGCTAGGGATATCCAGCCCTCCACTTTCTGTTCCCACCAGTTCCTCCTACAGCAGTCCAACTGTGGCAATACTATATGAACTTTTGAAACAAAAACAAGAAAATTATGCAATACTCTGCCAAATGGCAAACTTTATACATTCTGGGAGGGAAGAAGCCAGGAACCAGTCATCGGAGAAAGAAAATGTACAAGTATTGAAATTTCATTTTCTCTCTCCTAAGCTGGTCTCTGGGCTTCCATACAGATGGGATATACAAAAGCAGTATATTCCCAGATATCCCAGGGCAGGGGAAGAATGTAAGTGTTCTGAAGGGTCCACCACCGCCTAAAGAACTTGGCAGCCAAATGACACCTCCGCCAAGGCCGTCACATCCAGCTTGTAAAATTCTGTGAACGTGTGAATGAATGACCAAGTGGCCGCCCTGCACTGGTCTACTGGAGATGCTTCTCTGAAGTCTACCAATGAAGTGGCCATAGCCCAGGCTGAATGGGCTTTTACTGGGCCAGGCAAAGGCACTCCAACCTGATTAAAGGCAGTGGTGATGACAGAAGGGATCCATCTAGCTACAGAGTCTTGAAGCTTTCTTACCCATACTGACCTGTAGTTAGAACAAAAACTAGAATTTGTTCGTATAGAATCTGTTCTTTTAATGTACATTTTCACCGCACTTCTTGGATCCAGCGTGTGAAATTCCCTTTCCTTGTCATTTTTTGGGTGCGAGCAGAAGGAAGGCAGAATCAACTCCTGGTTGCAATGGAATGGAGACATAACTTTTAGCAAAAACCTGCATTTGTTCAGAACACCACAGAGTCCTAATGAAAAACAGTATATGGCTCTTTAGTGGACAAGGCTCCAAGCTCGTGGATTCTCCTCGCTAAGTAATAGCTATGAAAAAGACAACATTTATTGTAATATGCATGAGGGATGCCTCCTTGAGAGGCTCAAAAGGAGCCTTGGTCAAAGCTTTGAGAACCAAATTAAGTCTCCAGGGTGGTACTGATGGTTTGATTGGAGGGAGTTTTAATGTTGCTGCCCTCAAAAAATCTCCTGACATGGGGATGTGAACCCAAAGACTCCACTGAATCCACTAACAAGAGGGCTCCCATAGCGGAAACCTGAACTCGTAAGGTGGCCTGTTGCAGTCCTCTGTCAAACCCATCCTGAAGAAACTGCAGTAGTACAGGCAATGATATTGGTTGGTTCTGGATGTGCTTGGATTGAAGCCAGAACAAGAATTTCCTCCAAGTTCTGTAATACACTTTAGAAGAAGATGGGCGACTTGAGTGCACCATCATTTCAATCACAGGAGCTGTGTAGCCTAGCTCTTTGAAAGTTTCCCCGCTCAATCTCCAGGCCGAAAGGGATAGGTTGCTCAGACTTGGATGCAGTACCGGACCCTAATGGAGAAGGTCTAGACTGACTTGGAAATTTAGATGCGGTTGCTTTGACAGATGAATCGGAAGCGGGAACCATGGGAGACGAGACCATTGGGGACAGACTAGAATCCACTTTGCCTGGTCCAGCGCCACTTTGTGGAGGACTCTGGATAGGAGCAGTATTGGGGCACACAGGAGACAGAACTGACCCCAGTCTAGGGAAAAGGCGTCCTGAGCCACTGCTAGTTCATCCTTGGTCAGGGAGCAGAATTGCTTTAAATTTGGAGTTTTGCCAGCAGGCAAAAAGATCTATCCAAGGATTGCCCCAATGCTCTATTAAGATGTGGAAGGCACTGTCCTTCAGCTCCCATTCCCCTGGTATAACATCCTTGCGACTGAGCCAGTCTGCCGTGACATTTTCCTGTCCGGGAATGTACACTGCCCTTAGGCTTGCCAGGTGGTGCTCGGCCCAAAGAAAGGAGACGAAGGGACTCCCGGAGCATTCTTGAGCTTCTTGTGCCACCCTGATGGTTGATGTATGCCATCGTTGTCTGACTGTCTGTTAGAATCACCACATCCAGATTGAGAAATTGCTGTTCGAAGTATGGCAAGGCTAGGCATACTGCTCTCATCTCCAGGACATTTACGTTGCACCGTGTTTTCATTCATTCATGTTTCACCTGAGGGCACACTGAACAACAAGTTGCTCATCTCACGGTACGAATGGGGGGTGTACACACCGCAATTCACAAATGGATTACAGAAGTAGATACAGGCACTACAGATAAACACTGGAATGGTACACAATTAAGGAGCATAATTCAAGATAAAACATGTGAAAACATATTTAGCTACATGAAGATGTGCGCCAGCAGCTGAGGAGCTGCATTAAAAACTTCCTGATGAGCTTCAGCAGGTCCCTGAATTTCATTTCCAGGTAAAAGACCTTGTTGGCATGTGTCATGAAGTCTGCCCCCAGGCGATTCAAGGTCTGGCTTGGAGGAGTCTGGGAACTTTTTCTCCAGTTGATGATGACCTCCACCATCGCCTGCACTGCTTGGTCAAGCTGAGGGACCTTGATGAGAATATCGTCCAGGTAAGGGAAAAGTTGTATCCCTCTGTTCTGGAGGTGAGCTATGACCATTACCAGAACCGTGGAGAATATCCTTGGGGCTGAAGAAAGCCTAAATGGCAGTGTTTTGAACTGGAAATGCTGTTACCCCACCTTGAACCTGAGATATTGCGTGTGTAGATCTTGGATGGGAATATGCAAATATGCATCTTGCAAAACCGATGGATGCCATAAAAACCCCTTGCTGTGACTCCCTGATGATTGATGACAAAGTTTCTATCTTGAAGGGTTTGCTGCGGACAAAACGTTTCAAGAATTTCAGGTCTAGGGCTGGCCTGAATCCCCCTGTGCATTTGGGCATGACGAAGGATAGGGAACATACTCCTCAACTGAAGTGTGGGGGGGACTTGCTCGATAGCCCCTGCATTAAGGTCTGTAATGGCCTGTAATAACATTGCCAGTCTTTTGTTGGGGTTGCCTGAAATAGGGAAGGGTACCAAAGGAGGAAGCAGGTTCTTGGAGTCCAATTCTATTAGGTAACTCTTGCTGATGATGTCTAGGATCCACCTGACTGACATGGTTTGGACCCATTCCTCAAGAAGTTTGAATGTCTGCCCCCTACTCGAGGAAGGGCACAGATGGCTTCATTGCGACTTTTTGCTATTGTTCTCAGTGTCTCTGGTGCCACCTTCACCACTGGATCCTCCTCCCCTGAAGTTGCATTGATTATGTGAGGAGAACCATGCTTTCTTACCTGAGAAATTAGAGTTTTGACCCTTGTTGTAACCTTTGTCACGAAAATTGTGTCAAGGGCCAGAGGACCATGATTTGCCCATTTCTTGACTGTGGCATGTGCACTTTGGCTGTCTCCCCAGATTCCTTCACTGCCTCCTTAAAAGCAGAGTCAAACAGGAGATTACCTTCATATAGAGCGTTTGCCAAATGGCTCTTCAAGGAGGTGTTTGCTTGCCAGGACCAAAGCCAGAGGTTGCAGCGAGCCGAAGTTTGATAAAACATAGTCCGAGCAGTGCACCTGATCACCTCCTCGGACACGTCTGCTACATAAGCCGGTACCAAACCCATTAACTGCTGCTGATGAATAATAGCCTTATTCTTCTCTGGGTTCTCGGCAAATTGGAAGGCCAGTTCCGAGGCCCAGGACAGAGCGGCTCTGGCAGACAAAAAGATTGGCAGTTGCTGCCTTTGAAGAGGTTGCTTGGAAGGCCTTCTTGAGTGAGGCATTCACCTTCCTGCCCACTGGGTCCCTGAAAGATGCCCCTCATTCAGCTGGAATGACTGTCTTTTTGGTGAGGTTCAAATTCAAAGGGTCAATTCTGGGGCAGCCTAATCATTTTTCAGATTGTTTGTCTAACTTGAGGAGCTTAGTGATTCGCCAGGGCACTGGATAGGTGTGCACTGGGCCTTGTCATTCTTCTTTAGCAAGTCCTCTATGGCTGGAGGAATAGGAAAAGCTGTGGCCGGTTTGAAGGCAGATGCCAGGCAAAAGGCCTGTTTCAGCTGTGTTGGAGCCACTGGAGAAGATACAAGGTGTATTTCGACTATAACCTTTTTTTTTTTTTTTTTTTTATGGAAAAGTATAGGTCCTCCAGGTCAAAGTTTCTGAACAGGGAGTCGTTAAGAGTTCGATGAGGAGTCCACTAGCCCCCCCCTCTTCTGGAGAAGAGCAACTGGAGTCTGAGAAGTCCGGAGAACGCTCCCTGTGATGCTTTGACTTATGGGTGCCCCTAGATCTACCTCGGAGAATGAGATATTTTTCCTTTGTGGTGTGAGGAATGCTGATCCTCCTCATCCAAGGATCTGCTCCTGTATCGAGTATTTTTTTTTCCCCTTTTTATCATAGTGATGTGAGAACTTCCCCTCTTCGCATGAGGAGAGGGACGGGGTCCTCTTTCTTTTTGCCTTCTTGTGAGAGTTCACATCTGGTGACCCCAGAGGTTGCCAGTCGAAGAATGCAGGGTCCAGAGCAAAGGCCCTATTTAGTCAGTCTATGAAATCTGGGGTCAGAGAGGAGGCTGCGGGCTGCTGGGTCTCCCTGGTGGCCCCTGCTCTCTCAGACATGGTGGCTGCTACTTGCATAGATCTGTCTGTTGGCCATCAGTCTCAGCCAAGGAATGGGAGGCCTCCAACATGTCCTCTCCATTCGCAGACACTGCCTTTTCACGTTTCAGGCAAAGCGAACCAGCCAAAGTGATTAGTAGTGGGGATTTGAAACGCTGGCATTTTCTGCCCCTGGAAGGCATGTCTGAGGCCATGATACAAAATGGCCCTACTCCCCCTTATTCAGTGCACACCACCCCTGGATGCTTCCTGATAATATGCTGGGAGGCTGCCTGAAAAAATGCTTAAGCTATGATGAAATGCCCCAGACGGGGTTCGTTAGATCTCGCACTACTACAGATAGTATTAAACGATCCCTTTACGTGGTGCAGCAAATGCAGGAGAGGGGTGAAGCGGTGGCCTTAATCAGTCTCGACGCAGAGAAGGCATTTGATAGGGTCTCCTGGCCCTATTTGTACCACACTCTAAGCAAATTCGGATTCCCGCCTTTGTTCGTCCAAATCCTTCAAAACATATATTCCGCTCCCAAAGCATGTGTCAAGGTAAACGGGCACCACTCGGAATTCTTTCAACTTGAGAGGGGCACCCGGCAGGGTTGCCCACTATCCCCCTTACTGTTCGCCATGGTCATTGAACCTTTGGCGCAGCATATCAGGGAATCCAATCAACTCCGGGGGATCAAAATAGGAGACACGGAGCATCGTGTAGCTTTATACGCGGATGACATTCTTTTGTATCTACGAGAACCCGAACGCACTGTCCCAGTAGTGAGACAGATACTGGAGGCGTACGGCACGGTGTCTGGATACAGACTCAATCTCACCAAAACAGAGATCCTGACTTTTAACTATAACCCCACGCAGGACGTCAGGGAGATTATCCCAGGTAGATGGGACCTGGAAAAACTGAAATATCTTGGTATACATATTCCAAAAGACCCCGAGAAATATTATAAATATAATTACATACCATTTGTCTCCCAGCTAAAGCAAGAACTACAAGCCTGGGCCACCCTGCCCCTTGGCCTTTCTAGGAGGATAGACCTGATTAGAATGATAGTCCTACCGAGGGCATTGTATCTATTTCAAAATATCCCCCTTAAAGTCCCACTGAAAATGTTTAAAGACATAAATAGGCTTATACGAAACTTCATCTGGACCTCTCGGAGGTCCCGAATCCAATTGGGGATTCTCACTTTATCCCGCCAAGAAGGAGGTTTAGCTCTCCCAGACTTGAGGCTTTATCAACAAGCCACCACCCTTACACATATAATGACTAGACAGAGGGGACATCTTACACCACATTGGTTGGAGATAGAAAGAACCCTGATGGGAGACCGGGCGTACTTCAGATCCCTGTATGGGCAGGATGGAAGTAGGGAAGGTTCGAGTGTTCTGACCCCTGGCTACGAGCGCAGTTTAGAAACTGGGCAGTAATTAAAAAGACGCAACAACTAGGGCCATATCAGTTACTCATATGCCCGATCTCAAACTTAACAGACTTCACCCCCAACAACTTGGACAACGGATTCCTTCGCTGGGAGAAACAGGGGTTGAGATATCTAGTGCAGATAATGACCCAGGGAATCACCTGGTCATATGCGGAGATCCAGGGGAAATTCCGCATCCCACATAGGGATTTCTTTAGGTACCTCCAACTGCGTCACTATATAGAGAGCCAACCACGAATGGTGTGGGACCCTGAGGGATACCCGACGTTGATACGCTGTCTGATACAGCTAAATGCTACAGAGCACCAAGAGCACCTTGTCTCAAGATATTATCAGGCGCTCAATACCCAGAGGAGCGCCCGAACTGAGGGCATTCGCTCCAAGTGGTCGCAGGAGACGGGACTTCAGATCACTCTGGAGGACTGGAGACAAGCCTGCGTCTTGTCCAGCCGAACAACGAGCTCTCACCAGTGGCGAGAATTCACCTGGAAAGTACTAGTTCGATTTTTCTGACCCCAGTGGTCACCCAACACTACTCCTCCACCTACACTGCAGAGTGCTGGAGACAGTCAGGGAAAGATCGCCTAACCTGACCCATGTATTATGGACATGCTCGGCCCTGCAGGGCTTTCTGGTGCAGCTTGAAGCCCAGTTACAGGAATTGATAGATACACAACTCCGGCTTACGCCGAAGGTATTTCTATTTCTTGACCTTCCTAGATCGTTAAGGGGTCCCAATACCAGATATCTGTTTACTTTATTAATAGCAGCCGCAAAGAAGGCAATCACTAGACTATGGTTAACTCCAAAAACACCCACAGTCCAAGACTGGTGGGACATCACACTGCAAATATATAATATGGAAAAAATTACACACAATCTGAACGACCAAGGAGAGAAATTTAAGGCCAGATGGACAAGATGGCAAATATATTACATGCAGAAGGACCCCACGTTTGTACCCTAAGATAGTAGAGTAGCATGGGACAGGGGTGAGCGACACATGGTGGACGGGTGGAGCAGATTGCTTTATGGATGGCGCCCAGCCTGGCCTTCCCGGTCCTCCAGGGAGGGGGGGATGCCCCCTGAGGGAGAAATGCCCTGGATGTTCGGGACTTTGTGATGCAAGCGGCAATTCGCTCATTAGCTGCGATGAAGTAAGGCCGAAGCAATGGACTGGAACTGGAAACACGCAGGGATTAGCCCTAAAGGAAGTCATAGCACTAGTAAAATTGGACTGTAATATCTGTAATGTCTGGCGCATGCTTGAAAGCTGAAATGTTGGTGACTTATGTGTATATAAGTTGAAAACTCAATAAAAAGAAGAATTACAAAAAAAAGCTATGATGAAATGCTGATGCTGGCCCTTGAAGTGCAAAATACTGAGCTGTTTCCGTTTGCCTTGGTGCTGTATTAATTAATACTCTTCTTTCTTTTCTTTCTTGTCGCTTAAGATGAGTTGTGCTGGGGGGGGGCTGCACAATCGCTTTTAGAAAACTCTGTGGGCCCTGAAAATGCTCCCCTTGCACTGCAACGCTAGTCAAGAGATTGTACTGAATGTCAGTGAGTGGCTATAATAGAACTGCAGGCCCACCCTTGACAGGCTGAGGAACCCAGTGAGCCAGCCATAGACAGGGAAAAACACAGCTGCTGTCGGCAAGGAGATGGATCCTCTTGACCACTGAGGAGACTTTTCTTTTCCGCCGAAAAACAGCACTAGAAGAAGAAATCCAGATGTAGGAGTCACTGAAAAAGGAGCTGGGTCGAGCCCAATATCGCGTGAAAATTCAGTGGTGAAATGGGGCCTGTCTGTGCAGCTTGAAGGCGGAGATTAGAACTCACACAGGGGTGCTGTATGAATGCTGCATTTTCTCAGAAATCTGATTCAAAAAAAAAAAAAATATTTATGACTGGCAGTCTTGCAGTCTTCAGCCCTGCAACATGGTAACAGAGCTCTACTGCAGAGAACCTGCCAGTTGGAAGGCATTAAGTAAAGTGGTGGGAACAGGAAGTGGAGGGCTAGATATCCCTAGCTGCAGAGTTTTGAGTTCCTGCCTGCATATCTGCATCAGGAGGTACAGACCATCTGCATGGAAGCCCAGAGACCAGCTTGGGGGATCCATTTTATTATGAAGGCTTCAGCATTTAAGAAAATACTTTTTACTTTGCCACACTTTTTTTTTTTTTGGTTATCCCTCCGTTTGATCAGTCTACCCGTTCAGTCAATCAACAGACCCTGCATTAGCCTGATGTGACCTGTTATATTGTTTCATTACTGTGTGATTAGCTGTAGAGAACAGAAATTTATCACAGAACCTGCACTTCTACCACCTCTCAATTTTCCACAACTTCCGACAATTACTGTACATCAGCATATACAGCACTATACAGTATGCAGTTTACTGTATTTTTTTAATAAGGTCTTACATTATTGTCACAATGCATCTGTTCTACAGTACTATACAAGTCTCTGACTGAAAGGAAAATACATTATGCGGCTCTACAATGGAACTTACCATCAATGTGTTGGAGCAAGTTTTATTATATTCTCCTGTTAGCCTACTTTACCCTCCATGCCAATTATTACACCGTGAGCTGAAGTTTTCAGGCCAAATTGATGAAGCACTGCAGAACCAAAGACAATGGTCCTTAATCAAAGCTTAACCCAATCTACCTATGGCCACATTCACTCTCCCCTACCCTCAAAGCACTAAGTGGCTCTCAGTCTCCCCATTGACATACTATTGAAAGCAATGAGGCACTCCCATCCAAAAAATAGTCACAGTCTCTTGCAAAGCAACACTATTATAGTGTATGGTGGAACGCTGTTCCGCATGCAAATCCATGCCTGGAACAGCGTTGTTGTCCTTCACTCGGTGCGTCACGATCTTGTTGTGCTGCACCCAGTGCGTCACCGGTGCAGCACAACAAGATCGAACACATTCGCGCATGCGCAAGAGCGCGGCGCGCACGGCAACACGGAAGGCGGCACTTTGACGGCAGACACAGAAATAAGCTTCGAGTGTTCACGAGTGGTATTTATGGTTGCCCATACACTATAAAAGATTGTGTATGCGCAAGCATACATAAACAAGGCAGTTTTGCGATCTTGAGGTTTCCGAACGGACCTCTCGAGCTACGCCTCGAGGTCTCAGGTTACCACGGAAACCTCTCGATCGCAACTGCCTTGTTGTGTATGCTTGCACATACACAATCCTCTATATATGCTATACTAATACACTGCAAGTGAGTTCATTTGTTAGGTCAAGGAACATTGCAACAAATGAGGAGCAAACATCTTCCCTGTCTTGTTACTTCATGTGTCCCCAGATGGTTACATCAGGTAGCTTAAACAAATTAAAACAAAAAAACAAAAAAAACAAAAAAAAAAAAAAAAAGTGGGGGGACATGACAGGGTGCTCCAGAGTTGGTGTGTGTGTGTGTGTGTGTGTGTGTGTGTGTGTGTGTGTGTGTGTGTGTGTGTGTGTGTCTTGATGGGCCAGTGGTGGTCTTTCCTAGATTCTATGTCTGTATATTCTTACAAGTCTGTAATTTGCATCAAACAAAAAGTGAGCATCTTGGATACGTAAGGCTTGTTTGTAATGGAATGAAAATCTCCTTATCTGCTCGACTTTAGGGTGAGATTTATAACTTAATGACTGGCTACGTTTACTGATCAAAATTCAGTGGATCAGGTTTTTGAGGTGGTAGTCAGCCAGGATGTTGTCAGTTCAGCTCAGAGGAATAGCTCTTCACATTGAAAACTCGCTTTTTAATGGGCTATATGTCCTGGTCCAGCATCATAAAGGAGCCTTAGAGAGACACACATCTGCTTCAATGGACTTGCAGATGACTTGTTCCGAGATGGCAGAAACCCTGAACTCTGTCAGAAAAACCCAGAGGTTGTCTACTGATCTCTAAACCCAGAGACCAAGGTCTAAATCCAGTCACCACTTACTATGTGACCTTGCACTAGCTACTTTTCCTCCCCCTCTCCCTCCACCCCCCCACTCCCCTCCTCCCCAACACCATCCTCTGCCCCTCCCCCTCTCTCTCATATACCCCTCAACCTCTGATCATTGAAAATCATAGCACTGGCTTTCAAAATTCAGAGCAAGTGCCCAGAATGTGTAGCACTTTCTTATTTTAAAGAAATATATGTCCAAGAAACGTGGGCCCCATGTGTTTAATGTTGAGGCATGTCTCTTGCCAGTTTAGTGTTTTAATAGTTTGTATGTCCAGAAATTAGTTCTAACATTATGAGGAACAGTAGTAAGTCTTTACAGAACAAGGGTTCATTTGAATGTAAACATCATAGTGCTATGCGAAATTCATATCATAGAAGTTGAGGGGTTCGCTCTCTCGCTGATGGGATGCTGCAACTGTTCATGGCTTGTAAATCACTTCAGGATACGTTGTAGTTGTATTGTGCTTTAAACATTTCTTCCTTTCTGCTGCTCAGCATGGTTCATACTATAATAAATGAAACTATAATATGGACTGGTCCAGCAACATGTCTGCATAGCCTAGGACATTTGTCTCCAACTACAGAGAACACTAGTAGGACTGAATAGGCACCATTGGGCCTTTTTCCAGAGTATTCTCAATCAAAGTGTTCCCACTACCAGTCACATGCTTTCCTTTTGCTGGGACAGGTTTGATCCTGTGGCTGAACACCTACTATATACCTTTAGGAAGAATTCCCTAGGGATTTCTTACTTCTTTAACACACTAAGAACTCTTCTAAAAAGGGGAAGGTCAGATTGAAATGGACATATCTGCCCAAGTGATCATTTCCGTTGGTATGGGCATTTTCGTAAGTGTAGAAAAACAGTGGTACGTGAAATGTAGTTCCTGCCACATCACAAGTCAGTGCAGCCATGCACATACAAGGGCTGCAACCCATTTATCCATCCATTCATCCGCAGCAGTAGTAACAGCAGCAAACTGTGGCTTTTCTCCACGTTCCGTCTTGCAGTTTTTTCTGATCCCATGATCATCTTTGGAGTCTGTCACACACCAGGCCTGATCCAGAGACAGCCAATCTATATGAATCAGAATCTTAAACACCTAATGTTTGAGTTTCGAGAAACATTTACTGTCACCTCCAAGTATAGCTTTCAGCAGTGGTTAACGACTAGGCATGGTTTCCAGTGTGAGTCATCATTCTTTTATCTCAGACTGGAACTGCTGAAATCCCTATCATGCTGAACCGGGTCTGCCATATATTTGGGGTTACAGGTACTGCTGAAATAGCTTTCGTATAGCCCTGCTTCTCACAGAAAGTAGGAGGCTACTACCACTAAATAAAAAAGCATATGTCTGCATCTTTTTTTTATCTACACGTAACAAGAGAGAGAGAGAGAGAATATTCCAGTGCCTCTGGCTGACAATTACCTTAACACTTCGCCAATGCCACCACCAGCCTGCTATATATAGCTGCTTCTGGGCTTTCCTTCCTGTCCCACTTCATTTCTTTGCTCACACAATGCAAGGCACCTGGACACAACAATCCCTGTTCACTTTCAGGTACTCCTCAACATGACCCTGCATGGGTCCCACTTTAACTGGATACATGCTCGAAAGGTGGAACAGTTTGCCAGTAAAAAATAAATTACACGAACCTTTAAAAAACACTGCACAGTAAAAGATGAAGTCAATGTAAGGTATTTAATGTTTACAGACATAAAAGATGCAAATAATAAATGGGAAAATGTAGAACACGCTAGGAAAATTAAAAAAAAAAAAAAAAAAGATGCTTTAGAATAAATGATTACAGAAAACAGCTTAAACTTCCTGAAATTCTTAAAGGCTACACTTCCCAACTGGGACACATAGACCTCTCTTCTCAATAAACATACAGATGCTATTTGGACATAAAAGACAAAAACGCAGCCCTCTGGACCCTCGGAGCTATAATTTAAGAGGCTGCCCCAATATATCTCGGACAGTCTTCCACCAAGTACGGTAGTAAGTATGCCCTGAGGAGCACTTCCTATATCTCCCTTACAGTACCCAAGGTCAAAAATCACACTTTGGTAGGTCAGCATTAAGCTGCACGTTACCCCTACTCTGGAATAACCTGCAAAAAGAATTTGAAATTGGTCAACCCCATCAAATTACCAGCATTCAAAACACTTTGTGCTCTTTCTGTCAAGGAATCCTGTAACTGTTTGCCTGATTTTTTCGCTACTCTCTAGCTATTAGAGTCTCCCTCTTTCCCCCCTTGCTTTAGCTTTCATTCCTTTCCATGTACTGCCCCCCCTTCCCCCACAAAGCTGGAGCCCTGCAAGTACTCTCCCTGACTGTTCTGTCACGATAATGGAGTCTCCCACACTGTGCCCTCCTGGCTCCTGCAAATATCCCTTTCCCTTGAACATCCTCCTCCTGCAACTTTGGTGCCCTGTATTTTTACTCCGACTGCTGCCACCTGTCCCAAGCAATCAGAGGCATTCTCACGGGCACCCCCTGCCCCCTCATACACCCTCTTTCCCTTTCATACCTTACCAAGTTCCTCTTACTCACAGTATGCCTACAGGCTTGCTCCATGTATATTTTGCAAATACTGTGTTCTAGGTGTTGTTACGCTCATTCTGTATATTGCACATTGCATATAGTTGGTCTAATTTTATAACTGTATCCCTGTTCTGAACCCCTTGTGTTTGCAACCCAGTTCTATGTACTGACTATGTATTCTGTCCAGGTCCATCTCGAAAATTAGCTTTGCTCAATGGTCTTTTGCCTAGTTGAATTAAGATTTTGATGGATTGATTGATTGATTTGGAGTAGATCTTCCTTGGCTGCTGGATGCAAAGATATCACAAGAGCTTCACACTAAGAAACCAGAGGCTTTTCCTCACCTGTGGATCAAAAGACATGGAGCCAATGAGCTCTCCTGATGCCACAGGGCTGGGATATAATGTTGTGGTTGGTAACTATTTATTTATTTTTTTAAGTTTCAGTGACATCTAGTTGGCTCCATTCAAACCCCAGCCAATTTTGAATGGCTCTGGAGTTGGCTCTCCATAAAGTTATACAAGTTAAGCTGCAGATTATCAGGTGAACAAGTCTCTCGGAACTTCAGTAATCTTATTCCATCTCCATGCCAAACTCCTTGTTTACCAGGCTGCATAGTAACCCCCACTGTTAACCAACAAAGTCGGTCACAAAGGGATTACTGTTCATTTACAGCCATCACCCCCCCAGACAGTGGTGGGTGACCGAATTCAGTATTTTGCATGCAACATTTTACCAGAGAGGGAGGGAGGGAGGGAGACAGACTCACCATAAGGGTTACAGTAATACATAAAATAATTATACATACATTTAAGGACAGGAAATCAGTCAGATATAAAATGGGCAAGAGAAATCCTGTACTGTGTGGTTGGTGGTACTAAGTCACAAGATTATGAGATTGTTTTAAAACCATATGGGTCAGTTAAAATGTCTTGAGGTTATTTTGTGCCACACTTTATAAGCACATTACACACTTGGTCGGAAGTTCAGTGTCCTGACTAGCTTAGGGGTAGTATTTGTCATGTCCTTATTAGGACATACTCTAGCAAAATGGTACTATTTATGCTAACCAAAATACAGCACACTCAGATCAATGCCTGCCACGGCTACACAGCTGGCATCAGAAAAATGTCTGGCATCCACGTTAGTAATGGAAAAAAGTCAACAAAACACTATGTGCCCCGATTTATTAAAATAAATATGTTTTTGGGGAGTCACGTGATGGGCTGAGTCGAACTAGACATCTTCTGTGCTGCTCCAAGGCCCGATCTATAAGTTTGGTGACAAAAGCTCAGGGGTCCGCCTGATTTGATTGTTATTTTATTACTAAAGCGAGTTAGCCTCAGCGGTCTTGAGTTCGGGCTGCAAGCTTGCTAAAAAGTGAGGTGGAAGTGGTAAAAGCGTCAGCCTGTGTGCGTTGCAGTCGGAAGGAGCAGGCAGAGATCGGAAACCGGGATGGAGGCTGAAGCCATGGAGCTCCTTGCTGCGAGATCCCCCGCGACTAAAAGGCCAAAGCCCCAATCCCCTACCCCTACAGAATCGGAGGAGGATTTAGGAAGAGAAGGGGGAACGGGTCAGTCCAACGAGGATATACAAGAGATTAAAAAGTTGCTGCAAGGGTTGGTGGTGGACTTTGCTACTGTGAGACCGGCATTACAATCTTTAGCGCAGCATATGGGGGAAGCAGAAGCCAGGATTGCCTTGCAGGAAAGAAAATCAACGACGATGGAACAGGAGCTAATAACGGCCAGAAAGCAAATCAAGAAACTTGAAGAGCAAATGGATGATCAAGAGTCGAGAAGTCGGAGAAATAACCTGATACTGGCAGGGCTGCCGGAAAGGGCTGAAGAAGCGGACTGTGTTACATTTATTCAGGACTTGCTTTCCAAATTGTTGGGCCAGACACCATTCGGGGAAGCCTACAACCTCGAGAGGGCCCACAGAGCATTAAGGGAAACACCCCCACCGGGAGCACGACCCAGGGTGATTATTACGAGATTCCTCAATTATAAAGAAAAGATACATGTGCTGCTGAAGGCTAGACAAAATAAATCACTACAGTGGAATGGCGCGACGCTTTGGATGTTCCAGGATCAAACGCCTTTGGTCAGGGAGAAGCAGAGGGAATACGCGGATCAAGAAAAAGCTTTATTTAGCTGGTATCAAATTTCATCTGCAGCACCCGGCAACGCTGTTGGTGAGATTACAATCGGGAGAGAAGCGATACCTAACTGCGAGGGATGCGCTAGAATGCTTGCGTGTTGAACTTCCTGATTTATTTAAGTCGACGACCTGAGCTGGACTATCCGGAAAAGGATGAAGTGAATGGACTTAAGTAATTATGGACAAGGGGAATACGGAGTTTTCCAGGATGCAAAGTTTATTATAGCTATGGTTGTATGTTTGCTCTTTCTTATATTAGGTAGTATTTTTGGGGGTTATATTAAGCTTGTTTGGCCTGGGTGGGTCAAGCCCTGGGGTTTGAAATAGGGATTCAAGGGAGAGCCACCTGGATTTAGTGGAAAGAACTTGGGGGGCAGTGAAGATCTGGTTCCACTAGGGGAGGGTGATTTTTTTGGTGAATATACAAGGATGGCATTATTGTAAGCTTCCTATACTCAGTGGGAACAGTTTAAAAGTATGATAAGCTGTTAGTATGCTGGAGATTCTTTTTTTTCTTGTCTGGAGTTCCAGAGAAGGGGGAGTTTGAGAGGATGAGGGTGGAATGGAGCAAGGGGGCAGGAAGGTAGGGAGATTAGGTGATGGGCAGGCTCTTGTAGTGATAGGGTTATGGAACGAGGGCAGGAGGGACACAGAGGGAGGTTCATCCATGACTCGATATATGTTGGGAGGTCGATCGAAGGATCGGGGCGGGGAGGGATCGGGGGGTCTGAGAGAGAGAGAGAGAGAGAGAGAGAGAGAGAGAGAGACACACACACACAGAGAGAGAGTCAAAGAAGGGATGTGAAGGAAGGCAGAACGGAAAGGACATGGTGAAATGGATCACTTGTTACGAATTATATGATGGATAATGACTTACTTTAAAATAATTTCATGGAATGTCAAAGGTCTCAGGGTAGACGTAAAAGAATGGTTATTTTGAGGCATATCAATCACTTGGGAGCTCACATAGCTGCTTTACAGGAGACCCACTTACTAACTGAGGAATTAAGCTGCCTTAAGAGGTTATGGGTGGGCCAGGTGTATGGGCAGGGTAAAGAAAAGGCATCGGGGGGTGTGGTGATCCTAATAAGAAGTAACTGTGCATTTAAGGTGGAGCAGGTGTTGGTAAGGGAAGATGGTAGGGGGTTATACCTCTCGGGGATTTTGTCTGGTAAAGCAATTTCACTGGCCTCTATTTATGGTCCCACTCCCTCTAACGCGGACTTTTTTGCTTCCATTGAAAGGGATATAGCAGCCATCCCTACAGATTCGCTTATTTTGGCTGGGGACTGGAATGTTTGTGCCAACAATCTGGAGGATAGGATACCCCCATCTAGTAGTCCCCTGAACAAGGCACAGGCTGCCTTGAATAGGATGCTGGAGGCGACAGCTTTGGTGGACCCGAGTAGGACCCACTCCAAGAGAGGCAATACCATGACTTTTTATTCCGCAGCCCACAAGACTCAATCGCGTATTGATTTTTTTTTGGTTAGCAGTGAGGTACTTAGGGAAGTGAAGGACATGACGACAGGGGCTAGAGTCCTTTCGGATCACTCCCCTATTTCCTTGGTGTGGGAACCAAGTCTTGTCCCCCCTAGACCAGTTAGGTGGAGACTGAATGATTTGCTGCTTTCGGAAACTGCAGTGCAGGAGGAACTAGAGGAAGCCCTGCGAGGATTTATACAGTATCAACTACCCTCTCTACAAAACCAAAAATTGGCGTGGCCGACCTGTAAAGTGCTATACATAGGGGAAGTACAGGGTCTGGCAGCCCAGAGGAATAGACTGAGGAAGGAAAGGGAGGAATTTATTTTGGGTGCAATTGAATCGTTATCTCCTTTGGAGGGGTCCTCAGGGGAAATTGATTTGGAACTTAAAACTTTGCGAGGGGAATGGGCGGATATTATGTATGGTAAGGTGGAATATTGGCTGGATAGGATTCAGGCTAAATATTTATTGCAGGGGGATGTCCCAGGTCGTTTGCTGGCAGCTAGGGTTAGGGAATGGGAAGCAAGCAGAACAATTACCTCTATTTGGCACGAGGGGAAATTGGTAACGGATTCTGAGAAAATGGCAGATGCATTTGCGTCCTATTTTAATGATCTATACGGGTTGGGAAACCCAGTCGGAGAGGAGGAAATTAATGCCTTTCTTGAGGGAATACCTCTCCCGGTGTTGGATGAAGTACAGGCTAGAGAGTTAGCGGCTCCTATAAGGGATTCGGAGATACTGGGGGTGGTGCAATCCTTACCGGCTGGTAGAACTCCGGGACCAGATGGTCTTACAGCTACGTTTTATCAGGCACATATACAGACTATACTTCCAATTTTGCTACATTTTTTCAACATTATCATGCAGGAGGGGATGTTCCATCCGCCACTGTATCAGGCATATATATCACTGATCCCTAAACCAGACAAACCCAAGGATCGGGTGGATAGTTACAGGCAGATAGCTCTAATGAATCAGGATATTAATGAGAATCTTAGCTAATAGAATATTGAGCATTGCTCCAAGCTTAATTTGTGAGGAGCAGGTGGGATTCATGCCAGGGAAGGGGGCTCAAGATGCCCATAGGAAGCTTCATCATATTCTTAGCTATGCACCGGATTCCCAGTTACCTTTAGCTTTAATATCATTAGATGCTGAAAAGGCATTTGATAGGGTCTCCCATTGCTTTTTGTTTGCCACGATGAGGAAGATGGGCTTCCCGGAGGGCCTGCTTAGAGGTATTAAAAATCTGTATGCGGCTCCAACGGCTAGGATATTGTGCAACGGCTATACCTCACAAGAAATATTGTTAAAAAATGGGACTAGACAGGGATGCCCTTTATCACCAATATTATTCAACATCTACCTGGAGCCCTTGCTGAGGGCCTTAAAGGAGGATAAACATATAAAAGGGGTAAGGTTAGAGGCGAGAACTTAAATTTTCAGTTTTTGCTGATGATATTCTTTTGCACTTAGAGGACCCGGTTTCAAGTTTCGAGAGAGTAAGGGTTTTAATTGGGCGATATTCAGCGGTGTCAAATTACAAATTGAACTTAACCAAGACTCAGATTCTCCCCCTGACCCCACATGTATATAGGGCGGATTTCGCTCCATTATGTTTGCAGTGGAAGACAGATGGGATTAAATATTTGGGCATTTGGATCACGGCAAACAGAGAAAAGGGGGCTGAGGTGAATATGGAGGGGGTGCCATCTGCAATAAGAGGGGACATACTAAGATGGAATAAGCTTCCTTTGAACTTTATGGCCAGACTAGGCCTTAAGATGAACATACTGCCCAGGTTATTATACCCATTGTACATTGCCCCTTATGATATTCATATAACATGGTTTAGGGTTATTAGGAAGCTTCTTCCTGATTTTCTATGGCACGCTAAACCGCCCAGGAAAAAATATGAAGTACTACGTTTACCTCAGGCAAAGGGTGGGATTAAAATGCCTGATCTCCACGTATACTACGTGGCAGGACAACTGGGTCTTATGCTTCATTGGGTTAGGAATATGGATGGGGAAAACATATACCCCAATATGGCTACAAATGGAGAGGCAAATATTGAAAGAGCGGGGTTTCTCGCCAGAAGCAATGTTGTATGCTAATTTTGAAAAAGAGTTTATTAAAAGGGGTGGGAATCCAATTGCGAAATCAGCGACAGCGTGGTGGTCCTTCCTTACCTCTGCACAGAGAAAAGTGCAGATGAAAGCTTGGGATCAACCGATGCTGGGTAATCCCGCATTTGAAATTGGGGGGGCAGGTGTTAAATGCTTAATCAGGTGAGGGGTCTAAAGGTAAGGGATCTTATCCAAGGCGAAAGGGTCATTCTACCAGCTTCATTGGAAGGGCTGCCCTTCTTTCGAAGGTTGCAATTAACTCGACTGTTGGAGGGAGTGATGAAAAGGAATGGAGGGTTTCTAGATGGCTCCTTCACTTGGGATCATCTAAAGGGAGTGGATCTGAAGTCAAGCGTTCTCTCCCAGGTTTATAGGGGGTTGGTGGAGTTCTTTAGTCCAGCCTCACCCATACAAGTGTCGTATTGGGACAAAGTAATGGCTCCTAGGAATCTTGCTTGGGACTCTATTTGGAAAAACCATAGGTATATAACTAACTATACCCAAGTTCAGGAGTATGCAGTTTTTTTTATTGTTTCTAACTTATATTTTACCCCTGTAAAACTATATGACAAAGCTTAGACAGACGGACCAATGTTTCAGATGTGAGACGGGAACAGGAGACTTGCTGCATGTGATATGGGAATGCTGTAAAATCTCACCTCTGTGGGGTGAAATTAGGCAGCGCATGGACCCATTGTTGAACTATACAGAATATATAACTCCGGAGGTTTGTGTTCTGGGTGATTTTTCAACAGTATCCGGAGTCTTACCCAAATTCCATCTGTCTCTGATGACTGCATTAGTGAAATCCTTTTTGGTTCAGCATTGGAAGGACGATCAAGTTTATAAGTATGAACAGTGGGTGCGGGATTTGGTGGGGACTCTGGGTAGAACAAAGAGACAATTCTGTGGTGAGGGGAAAAAAGGGTTATACGCTAAGAGATGGTCATCCTTAGAAACAATCTATGCGTTGCAGAGATCAATGTAGGTCCGTCTGTCATGCCATGATCAGCGGGAGCTTGGTATATGGGAATGAGAATTAGTTAAAAATGTACTTCGTTGACTCGATTAAGTAGTTTTTTTAGGGTATGGACAAAATGTGATTCAAGCAAGGGTCATAAGAGTTTAGGACTCAGGCCTTCCAGGCACTAAGTGGTGATGGGGACTCTCTCTCTCTCTTTCCAGGTGACACGGCAGGATTCCACCTCTGATTAAGATTATTAGAGGTGTTGAGGTTTACCGCAGGATAAAAGCTGTAAGATACTACATGTGTTGGCATTGTGTATCCTATTCCTGTTTTTTTTTTTTTCCTTCCTTTCTTTTTTGTAGAGTGCTGAATAGCCTTTTATTTATTCTTCGGGGTTGTACTTTTTTGTAGCACCTGACTAAAATGGGCTGTGGGCTATATTTTTCATATTAGGAATGCTAATTGAATTCCTGTACTGTTAAGAGATGGATTCCTGTTGTGTATGTAAATATGTGACTGTACATAGTTCATACAGTCAGTTCTGGACTGTATACCCTGGTTTGTCCAGGTCTCTACTTATAGTTTTGGTAGATTGTGAACCAAAAAAAAAGTCAAAGATTTGCTAAGCAAAAAAAAAAAAAAAAATATGTTTTTACAGTCATAATTCAAATGTCTTTCCTAGTCACACTCCGAAAATCACAGCCGCTCAGAGACTAATGCTGTAAGACAGCACTGTCTGACAGCCAGACCCCACAGCCACTGCAAGACACCCGCTGAATGAAAGCCACGGTAACCAGCTGCGAACAAATTATGAGATTTTGGGGTGGAATACATAAACTGGTTCGGCCATCTATGAATAAGAGTACCAGGCGATGTATGGAGATGCATACCGTGAGAAAGCTGCTGGCTAAGACCCAAAAGCCACAGCAAGACACTCACTGGCTGAAAGCTACAGTAACCAGCTCTCAAACAGAGTACCGGGAAATATGTAAACTGGTCCTGCTATGAAAGAAAGAGTACTGGGGAATATGTAATGGGCCAGTAACCTCAGTGTTTTTCATAGTATGATATAGGTACCCCATACTGACAGACTACAGTTAAACACTGATTTAAATGTAAAACAGCTAATATTATGACAACAAACTTACAACCAAACACTTTTTGTAGCATATTTTGTGTCTTTTTTTTTTTTTTTTTTTTTATTTAAAATAAACGAAAGTATTTACTTCTGGGACCCATTTTATAAGCAGAATAAGACACTCCAAGGCGTAGTTTACAGCCTGATAGGACCACTTCCTAGGTGACAAAAGCTGCTCGGCACAAGTGCCTCATGCCTCATTACGCAACTCAATTACATAGCTAGAGCATGCTCTTCAGCCATAAACCACACCTTGTCATACCTTACCCCTTGCAATATTGCACTCCGGGGTATGCAGTTATGCTGTAATAAGTTGCATTTTCATTAAAGGCCCTCTATTCAGCCTCATTCCTCTGAACTCCTCCAGGGAATACGGTTATTATACTACAACTGCACACTTTCATGCATCATCTATACATTACAGATCTATATATTACAGAGACAGATATTCTACAGAAATATGTTAAAACACATACTAACATACTAAAATGCCAGCAGAATAGGCCTAACGGTCTTTTGTGTCTGCTCGTTTGGTCAGCCCCCACCCTGGTTGCTGACCTTGCTGCCCCCCCCTCGCCTTCTCTGGCTTCTCCCTTCCCAGTTCCGGATATTCTCGCAGCACTGGATTTTGCTTCCAGAACCCTTCCCCTGTACCTGTCCCACCCCTTCCTGAACCCCTCCACTGTCTCTGCCTCCACCAGCCCCCTAGGCAGCGCATTCCATGGCTCCACCACCCTCTCAGTGAAGTAGCACCTCCTCCTTTCTCCCCTGAATCTTCCCCCCTCCAGCTTCCACCCATGCCCTCTAGTGACCTCCTCATCCTTCCTTCGAAGCACCCTGAATATTCCTCCCCTATTTACCCTCTTCATGTACCCGAAGACCTCCATCATGTCCCCCCGGTCCCTTCTTTCTTCCAATGTGTATATATTTAGCTCTTCGAGCCTCTCCTCATAGGTCCTGTCCACCAAGCCCCAAATCATTTTGGTTGCCCTCCTCTGGACCCTCTCTAGGAGTTTAATGTCCCTCTTTCAGTGTGGCCTCCAAAACTGCACGCAGTACTTGATGTGCGACCTCACCAAGCAGTTATACACAGGGGAGAATCACTTCCCTCCTTTTGGAGGTGATCCCCCTAGCGATGCACCCCAGCATCCTGTTGACCTTGGCTGCTGCCCTCCTACAAGTCTCTGAGTTGTTCATCTAGACATCCACCGCCCCCCCCCCAGGTCCCTCTCAACCATCGAGACTTGTAGCATCCCCCGGGTGTACACTTGGCCCGGTTTCTGGCCCCCAGGTGGAGTACCTTGCATTTCCCTGCATTGAACCTCAGCTTCCACTTTCTAGACCATCTTTCCAGAGCCTCCAGGTCCCCCTGTAGGGCCACCCTTCCCTCCTCCCCATCCACCACCTGTTTTATGTTAAATTTGCACACCTTTGTGCCTTGATACTACAACTGTCCTTGGACAGGGTATCCCGTCAAGATCGCAGATGGAGGCATGCATGGTCAAAACAGTGTATGCTATTTGGAATTAGTCATTTAATTTCAGCGCGGGTTTCGATGGCGCACTTTTGGGGTTTCCACACAGTGCGGGTTTTGACTGCACCAAGATATAAGCGAACCCTTGGACAGAACCGGCATGTGCATAGTCGGTCTCAGGATTTCTACAGCCTGTCAGTTTGGTAATGGATGGTTAGACTGTTCTAGAAGCGTGGTGGGGGTACATAGGAGGACGAGACAGACCTCAAACAAGAGAAAACACAGTAGAGTCATAAACATTCAAGTAAAAATAAAAAACAGGTAGTTAAGAAATCAAGTGCAAACAATATAAACCTCCTCCTGACTGCTCATGACCCCTTGCAATACAACCAGTCATTTTATTTGCTTTGGCTGCTGCCTTCCTGTACTGCATTTACTGTTTCAGGTCAATGGTGACCGCTACCCAGAAATCTTTTTCCTCTTCAGATTTGGTGATCTGAACCACAACCCTCGGCACCAGTCAGTCTCTGCATTCCTACCTCCTATAGGCATTACTCTGCACTGAACACAAGTTGCCATCCTCCTCCCCCCCAACTTCATCCTCGCCAATCAGACATAAAGACTCCAACCCTAGTGCCAAACACACCTTAACTCAAGTTGGTTGGTGGGCCCGCAGAGAAGGATGGCATAGCCCATGCTCCATCTACACCAGCCATAATCTAAATGGACAGGGAGAGGAAGCACACAGATGGAGACACACACACGAAAAATGTGCATGTGTGGGGACTTATTTATCCACCTTGAACTTTTTAGAAAGCCACAAGTTGGACACTTAAGCATTGTGGGGCCAAACTTGTGGGATTGCCAAATTAAGCCACCTCCTTACTACCACATACTGTAAGTGGTGAAAGTTTAATCCTCCCATGAAATGGATTTTTTTGAGTTACCCCTAAAAATGCACTTTTTCGGTGGAGGGGATAGTTGACCACTTATGTCATGAGGAGGGTCCTAAGCAAGCTATCCCCAAATGTTTAACTGGCTAGCTTATGGCCCTATAGTGTGCCTTCCTGGTCAAAACTTACCAATAAAGAAATCTACAAATATTTGTGAGGTTAAATAAATAAATAATACATATATACATACATATATGTATATATACACACACACACACACACACACACACACACTGCATGCATGGAACTTTCTCAGCAACATTGTTAGATGCCCATACTTGGTCAATTTTAAAGTAGATTTCCAACATTTTGTTGGGGACGTCTGGGTTTTACAGCCCATTCAATTGCCTTATATTATTAGTCCTGTTAAGAAGGGATGGGTTCATAAATCGGGCCAAGCCCGATGGCCAGACAATCCCTTCTACTTCCCTGTTCATGGCCACACTCAAGACGTTTTGTAATGTCAACCCATGGAGAGCACGGGGCTGTGCCCCACTGACATCTATGGGTCTCTATTTCAAATTTTTTTTAAAGTGATAAAGTAATTTCTGGTATATATGAAAGTCACTGCTCAACTAATCACCCTCTATTAGTGGAGTGATGACTTTTATATACAGAAAAAGACTGCTTCATCACTTAAACAACATTTTGAAACAGAGCCGCATTAGACTTCAATGGGGTGTGCCCCAGTGCTCCCCTGGTTAGACATCACAAAACGCAGGAGTATGGGGGCATGGCTGGCAGACCAGGAAGTGGAGGGGATTGGCTGGCCACTGGAGTCCTAAAAGGACAAACAATAATATTATTATTATTAATAATAATAATGATAATAATTTATTTTATGCCTTGAAGGACTTGTGTGGCAGTAAAAGTTAGTGCCTATAGGCACAAAGTCATATATTCTACGTTCTTCCGAACAAGGTATTGGGCTCAGCTGTGGCTGAAGCTGAAAGCATCCCAGAGATATGGATGATGTCTGTTCAACATTAATACTACATTCAGACATTTTTATAACACTGATGTCACGAGGAACACGCTGTGCCTAGCTAAAGAGAGTCGAGCACAGCTTGTTCCCAGATGACATCACAATGTTCCACAAATGGTTGTAATGTAGTATTAACAGACTCAGTCAAAGGGTCGAAAACTGGCATCAGCCCACTAGCCAAATGCTGGTTAATTCTGTATTGGGCTAGTAAGATTTTCCTTTAACTAGTCCTGTGGGCTACTCCTGGAGAAGGTAACATTTCAGTAAATACACCACCTGGTCCAGTGGAAAATTATGTGGGTCAGTGGATTTTACTAGTCACTAGCCTGCTAGCTAGTGGCTGCAGAATGTAATTTTGACCCCCCCCCCAACCCGAGTCATCTATATCTCTAAAGTACTTCCAGCAACAAATACGCCCAATATCTCACTTGAAAAAGCTTTTTATGAGCTTCCAAAAACTGTGCCACCCACTGTACATGAATGTTTCCATGTACTGTAATGCACACGTTCAAGTTTATTATTAACCCATAGGCTGCTGACAGAATTAGAAAGTATAGGAATTTTCGACTGATACATCAGTCCATGGCCCTGCAAGGGTTAAGGAAACAAAAGTAAGGAGATGCAGCGCTAGGGATTTTTCAACGCTAACACTGCTTACTCAAGTCTGCCACCCTCATGAACCCAACAAACTGAATGCCAAAGCACTCCTAGGGTTTCAAACATACGTTTTGACAACTGTGAGAAAGAAGATTACAACCCATTGCAAACACTGTACTCTTACTCGTATGTTAGACACGAGGCTGCAGCTTACAGGCTGCTGGCACCATGTCCAGTGCTCCTGCCCACCTCTGAAGTCTATTACAGATCTGGTGCAATTTATCCAATTAGGAAAGAGAAGAGACAGTCCAAACTGCAAATTATATAGTTCTATAACTACAGCAAAAAATCTGCCATTTTTCTTTTTTTTTTTATTGTATTTTATTTTTTTAAACTGCAAGGACTGTAAGATATATATACATTTTTTTATTTTTTAATTTTTGAACAATATCTTCATAGCATAGCCATAATAAAAGATTCAGCATCTCATTTTCAGTTGGAGCTGCCATACAGCTCGCTTTCCGTGGGAGCTGCCACCCAACTCATTTACAGTGCAGGCCCTACTGTTACCAAGTTTTCCAGCTGCCAGGTGCAGCTTCAGAGTAGCTGACAAATAGCTGGTGAACCTCTCCCCAAATTCCAGCCGTGCACTCTTTATAATAGGCAGGCACTCACTGCAGATCCATAGTATGCAGTCTGTGCTCAGCCTCAGAGGTGTGGCTGGTGAAATACAATGGGAGACTGATCACCTGGTTAAGGTGAAACTCTGACAACCTTTGGGAGGAAGTTCGAGTTGGGGCAAAGGACAACCTTGTCCCTATGGAAGACCAGGTAAGGGGACTCAACTTAGAGCACCTGGAACTCTCAGAACCTTCTGGCTGACATGATAGCCACCTGGAGGGTAGTCTCATGGAAGGAGACATGTCACACCTGTGCATTGGGTCGAATGGCTTGCCCATGAGCTTTGCCAACACCAAGTCCCAAGGTGGTGATGGCTCATGCACTGGAGGGGAAATGTGGTCAAGGCCTTAAAAAAAAAAAAAAAAAAAAAAAAAAAAAAAGCAGCAGATCACCTTCTCCTGCACCACCGATGGCATACCAGCCCATGCACAGTATGCAGAGATGGCTGCTGGGTACACCGTAAGGGTCGACAACCAAAGGCTTGAATGAGAGAGGCACCAAAAGTAGTTGAGAATACTAGCCACTGGGCAAGATAAAGAGATAGAGTCCCTTGCCCTGGCACGAAATGGAGAACCTCCTCTATTTGAAGGCATAGCATTTTTGGGTTGAATCCTTCTGAAAAGCCTTGACCACGGTGCGGATACTGGAGAAACCCAATGCCTAGAACTCTAGCGGCAGAAGAATCGGGCTGTCAGGTGCAGGGATTTGAGTACCTTCCCCCATTTGCAAGAGAGCAGGTCCAGGTGTAGAAGAAGAAGATGCCACGGGAGCCTGCAGCTGAGGCCGAGGAGATCGGGTTAGCAGAACTACTGTGGCCAGTCCGGAGCCACCAGGATCATCCATGCCTTGTCATTCCTGGCTTTGATCAGCACTTTCTGGATCAGTAGAAAGGGAGGGGAGGGAAGACCTAGCGAAGGCACGAGGTTCAAGGCCTCGAGAAGGCATCCACCTGCAGCGTTCCCTGCTGAGGGGGCAGGCACAATATAGCCTCAGCTTTGTGTTCTCCCTGGAGATGAACAGTCCACCAGAGGGGTAGAGCAGCAGGAGAATGGCTGCGTACGACTTCCGGATGGAGAGGCTACTCGTGAAATGCCTTGCCCACACGGCTGTGGACACCACCAGCTGGCAGGATATGCCGACCACATGGATGGCCAGATCGGTGCCTAGGCTGAGTACGAGGATCCATATGCGGAGAGCTTCCCTGCACAGAGGAAGAGTGTGCATCCCACCTTGTTTGTTGAGGCAGTACATGGTTGTGGTGTTGTCTGTATGGACCTGAACAACCTGACCCTGAATGTGCAGAGCAGAGGCTTTCAGCACCAGCCAGACTGCCCAAAGCTCTAGCAGGTCGTTAGTGCATCAGGACTCAGATGGTCCAGAGTCCATGGATTCTGGGACTCTATGATCCTCCAAATGGGCACTCCAGGCCATCAAGGAGGCATCGATTGTGATAGTGACCATCAGCTCTGGGCGTACAAACAGGATCCCTTCCTGCAGATGTTCCAGGACTAACCCCCCACTGGAGGGTGTCCCACATCAGTCGAGTCACAGTGACCGACTGGTCGAAGTGGCTCTGGTGCAGAGACCATTGGCGGGCAAGATCCCACTGGAGAGAGCACATTCTCCACTGGGCCCAATGGACCACACTGGTGCATGTCGCCATGTATCCCAGGAGGCACAAGAAGTCCCAAGCAGGGTGCAACTGCCCAACTTGAAATGATCAGACAAAGGAGGTGAACGGCTCCACCCGGTCTGTCGGAAGCCAAGAACTGGCTCAAAAAAAAAAAAAAAAAAAAGGGGATGCACTTC
Organism: Neoceratodus forsteri; assembly: GCA_016271365.2. Classification (NCBI taxonomy): domain Eukaryota; kingdom Metazoa; phylum Chordata; order Ceratodontiformes; family Ceratodontidae; genus Neoceratodus; species Neoceratodus forsteri. The sequence goes on along the minus strand of CM028134.1, from coordinate 673,812,498 downwards.
ATCGGGGCAGAACTCAGCTGCAAAGGTACGAGTTCTGACTTGGCCTCAACCGGGGGGCCATGAGACAACCAGATCTGGAGGGCCAGGTCCCTGGATCACTCCACCCCCTGGACAGACCTGCTATAAACCAGTCATTCAGATAGGGGTATACCTGGATCCCTCGGCACCTCAGGTAGAGTGCCACCACTGCAATGCATTTGGTGAAGATGCTGGGAGCAGAGGGCAGGCTGCAGGGCATGGCCTGGAACTCTTAGAGAATCCCCTCTACACTGAACAAGATGAACCAGTGGTGGGACAGGGATTGGGACGTGGAAGAACACGTCCTGAAAATTCAGAAAGCAGAACCATGTGTTCTGCTCCAGAAATGATATGATCCCAGACAGAGTGACCATCCTAAAACTACATGGCCGAAGGAATTTGTTCAGGTTGTGCAGCTCTAACATGAGGCACCAGCCGCCACCCCCCCCCGCCCCCAATCCATTTTGGCACCGGGAAGTACCTGGAGACAACCTCCGGGTGTACTGGAGGGTCCAAGGCAGGAGCCACTACCTCCTTCTGGAATGTCTACCCCAAAAGGCTGACAGCATGTCAGCAGACACAATGTCCTCCCATGGGGCATGGGAGCAGGTAAGCCACAAACTCTAGAGGCAGACCCTGACTGACCACCTCGAGGACTCACCTGTCCGAGGTGACAGTGTACCAGGTGGAAAGGAAGAGGTGGAGACGGCCCAATGCATGAGGACCCAGGGGAATCAGGACAGACATGGAGGAGGCACCCCATATCTTATCACTGGGCAGGCTTGGAGGTAGAGGAGGGACTGACTGAGGAAGCAGCAGGACCTCGTACTCCTGGTTGATGGACAACCAATGAAACGGACTTCGGCCGGGGACACCAGGCCTCGGATCTGGGATGGCTTGGCCGTAGGAACAGTAAGGGACCAAAAGGGCCTTTTCATTTGGACCTTAGAGCTCTTGGGATCCCTCTGGGCAGAGGTAACAGAGTCTAGGGTGGCACTGAACCTCTCAATACAAGTATGGTGCCCTTCCAACCCTGGCCCGAACAAGTCCGTGCCAAGGATGGGGACATCCACCAACTTGAGCTGGGTATCCGCAATGAAGGTTGAGATCCTCGGCCAAGCATGGCAGCCACAGACCGGGCACAAGTGTTGCCAATGTCCATGGCCATCTGGAGCTGCTGCTTAGCCATCCCTCGACCCTCGTCCCAGACCTGCTTGACCATGGTCTGCAAGTCAGCCTGGAGCTGGGGAAGCACCTCATCATGGGTCATTAAAAGGGCCGAACTCACTTGCCAGAGGTAGAGGGAAGCGGCCACATAGACCTTCTTGGTCATATAATCCGATTTCTTGGATTCCTTGTTGGAAGGCTTATCCACATCCCTGATATTGCTGGTATGCCGAAAGACAGTCAGCCACCAGACCCTTGGTAAAGGGTGTTCAGTGAAACCAGACAGGGAACTGGTAGGGATAGCATACTAGCAGGCCATCCAAGTAGACGGCGCAGGGCAAGAGTCAGGGTGCTGCCAAAGCTCCAGAGTGGGGCCAAGAATGGCCACCATGACCAGGATGGCCTCCCCAGGGGAGTCACCCTGGTCGAGAACCTCGATCGGGGGTACTTGGCTGGTTTCTGGACGGGCTCCATCTGAAGATCCACAGATTCCGAGATTAAATGGAGCAGGCCCACTAAAGAAGTGGGACCATGCTCCATGGACAAATCCCCTCCAGACTGTGTCCACCGGACAGGAGTGAAGGGAAGGGCCCTCAGACTTTGAACATTGGTCGACCACCAGAGTACCTACTGACTCTATGGGGTTTGTCAGGAGTGACTATGACAGACAGCCAATGGGGAAACCTGGAGCAATACAGGCATACTTAGGAGGGGGGCCCCTCTTTCGACTGCTAGGTGGTGGCTCCACCCAGATGGGCAGAATAGGCTGAACCGGGACTGGCCGATCCAGGGTAGGATCACGCCTCAGTAGCGGGAGGTATGTGATAACCAGGGTGGGGACTGGGACCAGCTTAACCCAACTGGAATGGTTGCCACATGAGCTCCTCGTAGCGCCGTTGTATTGTGTGGCAGAGCCTCTCCTCATTAGGAGGAATGGCAACGCCACTTGCCCAAATGCTGAGAGAAGGAAAACAGATGCCAACGTTGGCTGCTTGACTCGTGGCTTTGGGATTGAGACCACCAACGGTGGGTCTCTGGTGGAGCCTGCAAAAGCAGAGGAGCCTCCTGGATTACCGGATCCCAAGGGGATGGACTGGATCAGCAGGCTGGTCCAACCCACCCTGAGAGGTAACAGGCAGGACAGGAGTTCTAGACAGGGAGGTATCGGCTTCATCTGGCGAAAACGTATCGACCGGGTCAAGAAGAATCTCGACATGCTGGTCGGTGGGCATCATGACCAACTGGCCCGACTGGGAGACCATGGAGCCAGCAGCCAGAGTCGAAAGATTGACCTAGTCGTAATCTCCAGAGAAGCGCAGGAATCGAAGACCCGAAAGCGCCTGTGATCCCACAATTAACAGTGAGACCCTTTAGTCTCCTTCTTCAAAAGATTTCAGTTTTGTGCTTTTGGTGGGGCCCTGTCCAAAGGTGGGAAGGGACTGGCAGAAATAGAGAAGTGCCCCCGTGAAAATGGCACCAAAGGAAAGCAGCACAAAGGCCACAGCCTCCTGAAAAGCAGCAAGCTGTTCAGCAAACCCCGCAGCTGTGGAGATCATCTGACAGGCATCCTTCAAGTGAATGGTGGGATCCTGTTCATCTGGTCGCCCTAAGAGAAGCAGAGCATGCCGGTTCTCTAAAGCTGAAGGATTCAAAAGTGCAACAGAGGTCACACACCTGGGAATCATGTTTGTGGCCTAGGCAGTAGATGCACAAGGTGTGCAGGTCCGTCCAGGACATCTGCCCACACTCGCACTTCAAATCACGAAGCCAACTTTGGAGTTGTGCACTGTGGAGATCGTAGAAATTGCCAGACGATGAGAATTTCGCAAATTGGCAATTTTGAAAGCAAAGGGCATATTCAGTGTGGAGAGTAGAAAGGAGGGATCCTTCTTCCAGTGGAAAGGAAGACCTGACATCACAGTGTGGTAAGTGCCAGCTTGAAGATGTTCTGGGGCAGAAAGTACTCCAGTGACAGAACCTCTGCAGAGGTACTACCTCTTGACAAGCAGGAAGTAAACTGCTGGCTGGAGGAAGTGGGTGGGAGGATGTAGTCTCCCTGCAAAACTCAGTTTGCTTCCTGCCTGTCATGTGGTACCAGGAAGGACCTCCCAGTAGTGGTGAGCCAGGAGACCAGCTTTAGGAGAGAGAAATTCCTACAGCTCAAAGGCAATAAAAGAAGTCTCAATGGCTAACCCCAGAAGTCATAAACTGACGAGGGAAAAACAAACAAAAACACACACACACACACACACACACACACACACACACACACACACACCCCTTGCCAAAGACACAAGGAACAGAACACCAGGCACCATCAAAGCAGCAAAATCCCAATGCAATGTGTTTTTATAATTTTCGCATTAAGCTTTCCATTAACTACACAAACATTAGTACTGCGCAGACCTTTTCTTGGGATCACAACAGGAAAGTAGTAAACTAACTGGAAAAAGTGGGGTTCAAAAAATTGCCAAGATTTATTGGCTAGTGTGACACCATTTACTGAACCAGTGACAACTGTGCATAAATGTGTTGGTGCACCAACGTTCAGGGCCACACAAGGCTGTTCAAATGCCTTGGCAAACTCAAGATGCAGATCTTACACCCATCTACTTCACATTTATAAAATTGCCTTCAGAATCTAAATGCGCTGGAAGTCAGCTAGGTTACTGAACAACATTTTAATGCTAGTAGTAACATCATGACAAAAACACAAATTACACACATTACACTTCAGCTTTTCTACCAAATCAGACTACAGACTACATACTCACCCTGAAAACAAACTCCTGATTAGTCAAGCTGCATACAATCTGTGTAAGAAGCAACCCTACTTACACTACCGAATCCTAAAACTGTTTAGGAAACTGCCCGACCCTCAGTTAACAAGGCAGTCTGATCAAGGAGGGGGCAGTAGTGCGAGTTAAGGGAGAGTCACACTTTTACAGAAAGTATTTATTTTACCCACTAAACATTCTAAATGAAGGTAAATCATTTATCTTTGTTTTAGTCCTTTATCTCTACTTTAGTCAAGTCACAAACGACCCCGAAGCCAAAGTGAGCAGCTTGCAAAATGCCTAATACGTTGCAATGGAATGGTTTACACTCAAAACACAGCAGTAAAATCAAACAAACAGTTAAAAAAGAGGGCATCCGGCCAAAATTTCTATCAATGAACCCAAAATTTTGATCAGCCTCATACCAAAAATTAGATCTCTAAGTTACAAGTCATTTTGTAACCCTAAATTTACGGTCTGTTCAAAAAAGCCAGTTTCAGTGAAGTGCTACTGATGTCATTAACCAGAACTCGCAGCTTAGTCCTCCCTACAAGCTACCTTACTGGACTTATTTCTCCAGTAAACATCTGAAAAAGGAGCCCCAACACTGGGTGGGTCAGAGCATGCATTTCCATAATCTGCAAATGAAAGGTACAGTTTTTAAAGAATGTGATGCCGGGTTGGATTGCAGCAGCAAACATGGCTTTAGAATACCCAAAAAGTTCAATTTTTAGAATACTGCAGTGATTAGATTGCACAATGTCACCAGAGTGCAGTTGTAGAATGAAGCAATGACAATCTCAGAAAGTAGCTTGGGCACACAATTTTGGAATGTGGCAGGGACACAAATTCATAATGTAGCTGTGTCATATTTTTAGAATGTGACAGATATATAATTTTGTAATGTGTCAAATGCATTAATTTGGCATATGGTGGTGATGCACAATTTCAAAATGTGGTTAGGATGCATGATTTCAGACTGTGGTGGCAACATTATATTTCACAATGTGGTAATCGCATGCAATCTCAGAATGAGGCAGGGATGCATAGTTTTAGAATCTGACTTGGACATGCAATTTCGGAACGTGGTGGTGATGCACACTTTCAGAATGTGGCAGGGATGTGATGCACAATTTTGAAATTTGATTGGTGCATACAATTCTGTAATGTTGCAGGGACAAGCAATTTCAGAATAAAATGGTGTGCCCCGGCACATTCAGACAACGTGCACACCCTCATTATATTCTGAAACTGCCAGACCCTGCTAAATTCCTCAACTGTGTCCCTGTTTTAGAGATTGAATGTCAGACCACATTTCGAGATGGCACATCCCTGCCACATTCCAAGACTGCATGCCCCCCCCCCATTCTGAAACTGTTCACCATCTTGACATTCTATAACTTGGTTCAGCGCTGTATTCCAAAACCACCTTTTTACTTATTCTAAAGTACAGTACAATGCATGTGAACATTCTGGGAACCCTTTTTTTTTTTTTTTATTTAAATGATTACTACAGCTACAATTTCTTAAATTTTGGCAAAAATGGGTCCTACAAGGTTGCCAACAGAGAGGACTAGGCTGTCAGTTCTGCTTATGACGCCAGTGGCTCATCAATGAAACTGGCTTTCTTCAGCAGGGAGTGGAATTAGGGCTATAAAATAATTCATATCTTTAAAGAGCAACTAACTCCTTCCAAAATGTCCCCCCAAAAGCATCAAAAGCCCAATGGTGAAAGAATCCTTTTTTTTTTTTTATCGTGGTTCTCATTTAGAAGGAAGAGTCCAGGAGTTGAGTTACACCGATCCCTTCCACCACCTGGTGTTTTCTGGCAGTGACCCACCCCCACGCCATCAATATTTTTCTTTTGTCACTCCATATGGATAGCATGGTGGCGCGTCTCATAGAAAGGGCCTGTTTTCAAAGTAATGTAGTTTAGATGGTTTGTGTAACAAATTATGTCGCCGCTTAACCAAAGACATCCGGTTAGTTACAGTGGCCATGATTTATCCTAACCACCATCTAAAACTTATAAAATCCTTTTTACTTTGAAAAACAGACCCATTCAGGTCGATAGCATGCTACCCACACTATCTGTATAGTAACATCACAAACAAGAGAGCACGGGGCGGATCACTGCCAGAAGAGTCATCAGGAACTGGAAGGGATCAGTGTGGCTCAGCTCCACAGAGCCAAATTATGATTCCTTCCCTTCCTAAATGCGGGCCACATAAATTTTGTCACCATTGAAATTGAAGCCTGGTAAGGGTTTTTTTTTTTTATGCTTCTGGGGTTCAGCACCGAAACAGTTGTTCTTTAAAATGAAGTAATGAAGAAACTTAAATTTTTGGTATAAGATTTATTGGGGTTAGCAGATTCTAATTCTGCAATGCAACACTTTTAGCCAAACTCTCCCTTTAAAATCTTCATTAACAAAAAGAGAATTTAAAAGTTTTACAATTTTAAACCTGTTGTATAAACTGGACACAAAGTGACCTGGCTCAGAAAGTGCCACATCACTTGGGAGGGGACAGGATGCACAATTCACTCAGGGTTCTGCCATTTGTAAGTTATCGTCCTGCCACCTCATTCATAAAGATAAAGGTCATATTCAGAGTCAGGCCATTGTGTATCCCTACAAAATACTAGAACATGAATAAATAGTGGAGATGCAGAATTGCATAGAATACAGTGTAACCTTAAATATAAGGTTTGCTTCATCCGTCAAGGCAGTCTCGTCACCAAATGAAGGCCTGTGTGGCTCAAATCAGGGCTGACAACAGGAAATAAGAGTTGCTCAGACAATCTGTGACATGCGCTGGATACCAGGGCTTGCGTTAACCCCCTACTGAAGTCCCCAAATGGGATTCTGGAGGATTTTGAAGCACAAAAATAAAAGCAGTGCTTCAGCACTGACCCTGTATATTGAAAGGTTTGCACAGCTATCCTTAGCAGAAAAAGTGTCTGTTAATGTTGTACAAAGCCAATCCAAAAATTTCTGACCCCAAGATTTTCTGGTCTGACCCCCAACATTTGAAGCAGAGGGTCAAACCGACTCCCACTTTACTAGTGCTAATGTAGGCCCTGGATACTCTTAATTACCACTTTTGGCCTTCATGGCGTTTTCCCACTTGGATAGTCAGGAGTTTGGGTTATTAATTATTCAATCAAATTATGTTCTTTTTCCATGAAGACTACTACTCAGAAGCACAATCAGATAGCAACAGTGATGTGTGGTCACTCAGGATACAGTAGTGCTGCCGCTGCTTGGGATGTTAGCGAGCAGTGTCAGCAATGGTAAGTGACCACTGTAGGTAACAGCACAACTGTGTACAGCAGTTTTGTTTTTTTTTTTATTAAAAGAAAAATTCCTCAGATGAGATTTCTACCTGTAGGTGTGGGGGCGGGATACTAGCCACAGTTGGGACATGCTGGCAGAGTGACCTAGAGCATGTGTGTGTAGCTTGTCCATCCTGCTCTTACTGCAGTGGGTGGGGGCAGAAATGCACCAAAATGGACAGTTTCTATTACCTTTTTTT
>CM028134.1:673762500-673790000 GCA_016271365.2 Neoceratodus forsteri | reverse complement strand
TTTCCATTTGGTGTCAGGCAAGGGCTTGGACCCTTCCTCCTCCTGTTCCTGGCAAGCATCTTGGACTATTTATGGTCCCTTTCTAGTCAAGGCTTAGGTCGACGACCCTAAGGGTGCACCGCCAGCCATCTCACTTGCAGGGCGTGGGCAGGGAGCTAGTCAGTGGCGGAGAAGGTGGTCATGGCTTTTTCAAAGGCCTTGATCACATTTCCTCTCAGTCAGGGAACCCCCACCTCCGTGGGATCTACTGCTGGTACTGGCAAAGCTCATGGGCAAGCCATTTAGAACTATGCACAGGTGTGCTCTCTCTCACCTGTCGTGGAGGCCCGCCTTCTTGGTGGCTATCACGCCAGCCAGAAGGATGGGAGAGCTCCAGGCGCTTTCCATCGAGTCTCCTTACCTGTTCTTCTCACAAGGGACAGAGCTGTCCTGCCTCCAATCCAAATTCCTTCCGGTTGTGGTGTCGAGTTTCACCTTAACCAGGTGTTGACTCCTGGCCGTGTTCTACCCCCCAATCACACCTCGAGGTCAATATAGGCTCCATACTCAATTTTAGAAGGGCCGCTATTATAAGGAGCGACGCTGAAATTCGGAGAGGTTCGCCAGCTGTTTGTCACCCACGCTTGAAGTCAAGATCTGGCAGACCTGCAGCCAAGCGGACGATAAGCAGGTGGGCAACCTCCGCATAGATCTCTGCTATAAGTTGGCGGGCATGGAGCTCCCCAGAGGGATAAGAGCTCATTCTACCCGGCATACTGCTGCAACGGTGGCTGCTTCCAGGGACGTCCCTATCCAGGAAATCTGCAGGGCTGCTACCTGGAAGTCAGCAAACACCTTCATTACCCATTACCACATGGAGCCTTGAGTCACGCCCGGGATGCTGGTTTTGGGGCCTCAGTTCTCCAGTCTCTCTTTCCCAAGTAAGTATTGGGGGTGTCGTCTTGCCTCCCTCCTCCCGGAGAACTGCTAGGAGTCTGCGCTAATGAGTGTGGATGAACAACATATCCATGTCCCTAGAAATACAGGTTACTCACCTGTAACAGGAGTTCTAGGAATGGTATATGTTGTTCATCCACTACACTCTCGACCTCCCGGCTCGGGACGACAACCTGAGCTTCCAGCCGGCCAGATCTGGCGCCATGGGTGAGCCGAGAGTTATACCACCCGGGTGGGTGGGAGGAGCAAGCTTGAAGACCTTCCGGCAAGATTTAAAGCGGCAAGGATACCTGCCAATGAGTGTGGATGAACAACATATACCATTCCTAGAACTCCTGTTACAGGTGAGTAACCTGTATTTTCTGTTCACCTTTCCTCCCTTTTCCCTTTCTTTCAGGGTACTAGTAAAAATCAGATCTCAGCCCTGCAAAGCGATTCTGATTGTTCCAAGCTGGGCCAGACAGCCCTGGTACCCATTGTCTCTGTCCTTGACAGTCCACCCTACCCTGAGCTTGCCCAGAGTCCACGACTTACTGGCCTTTGCACAAGGGAGAGTGTGATATCCGAACCTCAAATTCCTCCTTCTCAAGGCAGCTCTTGAGGAGTTAAAATTTGCTGATTTACACCTTTTTCAAAGGTGTGCGGATATTTTAAAAGGCTTCAAGGAAGCTTTTCACTGGCGCCACTTACAATTCTAAAGTGGAACAGGTTTTTAGTCTGAGCGCTTGAGCAGATTATACCACAGTCTGCTTATCTGCCCATTTTCTGGACTTTTGGTCCATTTTAAATTCTTTAGTTCAGGCCAGCTACCTTACAGGTTCCTTTGCAGCTGTCTTTGTTTTTTTCTGCAAGCAGGAAGCCTGCTTCCTTTCCTCTCAACCTGTGTTTTCCAAGTTTTAAAGGGGTTGCTTCACACCAACCCTCCTTTTTCGGGGAACCAGCTCCTGCATGGAGCCGAATGTTTGCGTGCTCAGTTAATGCAAACCCCTTTGGACCTCTGTCCCCAGCAGAGCTCAAGCTTCTCACTTGGAAAAATGTTTTTTCTGGTGGTTTCACTTCTGCCAGGCGATACAGTGAAACTACAGGCCCTGGCAGTGGAAGAAGATTTTCTCTCCCACAGGGATAAGACAGTCCCTAGGACTAACACAGGGTTTGTCCTTAAGTGGTTTCAGGTTTCCACCTGAACCAATCCATCTTCTCCCAGGATTTTTTCACTGAGCATTCTTCCTCAGGTGAGAGGAGACTGCACAGCTTGACGTCAAAAGAGCCTTATGCTACTATTTGTATCGCACCAAGGGTCACAGGTTTGAATCCCTCCAACTCTTCCTTACCTAGGGCGAGGTTGGCAAAGGTAACTGCCACCAAGAGGACAATTGCAAGGTGGATTGTCTCTTGTATCCATTTTGTTATCAAAGACGGAGAGAGCCCCCCTCGGGACTGAGGGCTCACTCCACCAGGTGTACAGCTGCATCTCTAGCGGCTGCTAGAGATATTCTCCATTCTGGAAATCTGTCGAGCTGTTACTTGGAAGACAGTTCACTTTTACCAAGCATTATTCCTGGATTTCAGTCCAGGAGAGATGCTCGTTCTTGGCACAGCTGTGCTTCAGAGCCTATTTCCTAGTAGGTTCTGACCCTCCTCCATGGAGGTACTGCTGTGTATCTGTATTGTCCTAATATAGCAAGACTTCATGGTGTTTGAAGAAAAAAATTACTCACCTTAGTAATTGCTTTTCTTCTCTCATGGAGTCTTGCTATATTAGGACCACCACCCCAACCTGCCCCTCTCAGAACTTCTACTGGGGTGGGGTGGCAAATTAGTGCAAGCACTGTGTCATGCCATTGTAGTTCTTCCTTCACCCTCTTTATTTGGGTTAGGGAACTAGAGGGTTTTCTGGTTGAGTGATTTGTTGGCCCCTTCCTGGACTTGAGTCTTTGGGGAAGGGGGGTTCCTAATAGTGCTTGTCAGGGGAAAACTAATAATACCATTATTCATTCTTATTATTGTTATTGTTGTTTCTATTGTTGTTATTACTACTAGTAGGTAGCCATTTGCCTAGTGTAGAGCTTTCCACACAGACTTGTTGCTTAGTGTTAGCTTGTAAAGATCTGACGGTTTCATTTGAAACTGCCCAGATAGAGCTTTGGTATAGAGCCCTCGCGCTTTAGAACTCCAGATTCTCTGAAGTTAACTCTTTCCTGTCCGGGGCAGTTCAAGTGCAGTGGCTAACTGCAATAAGTCCTAATATAGCAAGACTCCATGAGAAGAAAAGCAATTACTAAGGTGAGTAATTTTTTCTTATCCCCCTTCTTGACTGAGTTGGCTGTCTTTTCCTCAGTTTGGGCCTTTGCTATTTTGACTACTTTCCCCACTTCCTTCTGCTTTAGCTGGTACAGTTCTCTGTCCTGCTCCCTTCTATGTTTCCCTATACTTCCTGAATGCTATCTTTTTCTCCCTAACCTTCCCCGCCACCTCTTTTGAGAACCATAGTGTTTTTTTTCCTTCATTTTGGTTTATTTGCTTCACACAAAGGCTTGTTGCCTCTATGATGGCAGCTTTAATTTTGTCCCCATTGTTCCTCCACCCCACCTTCTTGCTCATTTGCTAGTGCTTTTCTGAGGCACTCCCCCATTTTGCTAAAGTCAGCCCTCCTAAAGTTCAATACCCTCACCTTTGTGTGACTTGACACTACAGTTATGTTTATCATGAAACGCACTGTCTGGTGGTCTCTTGTTCCCAGATGGCTACCTACTTCTAAATCCAAGATCCTCTCTCCGTCCCCACTTGAGAGTACCAGGTCAAAGATTGCTCCCTCCCGAGTGGGTTCCAACACTAGCTGTCTAAGGCATGCTGACCCCCCGGTAGGGTATCGAGAATTACCCTGCTCTTGGATGTGGCTGCAACAAAGGTGCTCCAGTTAACATCTAGCGTATTCAGGTCCCCCATCAACAATATCTCTCTCTTTTCTGTCATTAAGTATGCTTTCTATCATTTCCTTGTCCGTTTCCTTCCCCTGAGACTGGGGCCTGTATACAACCCCCGGACGGATTGTGGTGCCATTTCCTGTCTCCAGGGTGACCCAGAGTGCCTTCTCTCCTCCCTGTTTACACTTTAGTTCCATTGCTTTGATCCCTTCCCTTACATGTAGAGCTGCTGCTACTCCTCCTCTTTTACCCTCCCTGTCCCTCCAGTAGATTGTGTACATTATGGTATGTTGAGATCCCAGTCCTGGTTCTCTGTGTACCATGTTTCTGTGACTGCACGATATCCAGTTGTCCCTCTTCCATCAAGGCCACTAGTTCAGGGAGCTTGTTACCCAGACTACGTGCGTTGGTACTAGTCACCCTCCATTTTTTTTTTTTTTTTTGATGGCCTTACCCCTTTTAGCTCCTTCCCTGTGATTTTCTCCATTGACACCTGTCCTGCTCCCTATCAACTTCTCTACTTTAGTGTTTATCTTGCTAAGTACCCTGTTTTTGTTAAGGGAAGGGGCTGGGATTTCTATGCCTGTCTTTTCAGTGCCTCCCCCTTGGCTAGTTTAAATGCTTGCCAATGAAGCATTTAAACCCATCACCTAGGATCCTGGTTCCCCTCCTGGACAGATGCAGACCATTGCACCAGTATAGGCCTGCATTCTTCCAGGTGGACACCCAGTCCCCAGTGAAGCCAGAATCCTGAGCTCTGCACCAGTTTTTCAACCATTCAATGAATCCCATGGTGCGAAGTACCCTAGCCTCACTGATGCCATAGATGGGTAGCATCTCTGAGAAGGTTACCATGCATGCCATTTGTCTAAGGCCACTCCCCAACTATACAGACTCCTCCTACACTACTCTGATCCCATTCCCAGCCAGGTCATTTGTCCCTAGGTGGACAGTGACGTCCAGTTCCCTCTTCTGTGCTGCTGCTCCCATGATCCTGAGGATTCGCTTCTTGTCCCTCCCAGCCATGGCGCAGGGTAGGCACCTTACCTTCTCCCCCAGTTCTACTCTCCTAATGATCGAGTCCCCTGCTAGGAGGAGTTTCCTTTCCCTGTGGAGCCTCATGCCACCCTCCTCTGGGTCTCCTTTATGGTGGTTCCCAGCATCCTCCTTGGTCTCCACTGCGGGTGCCTCCATAGAGGAACCCCACTCCGCCAGAATGGTGTATGAATTGTGGAGAGGTACAACTGGAGGGAGCCACTGTTCCACCACCCTCACCTTTCCTGAGCCCACCATAGTCCAACCGCTCCTCTTTCTTGGCAACCTCTGAGGCAGTGGCCCTGGTGGTCCCTGGGTGGGGGAGGAGGTTTCCCGAATCCTTGCCATGTCACCCTGGAGTGGGCAACCTCCTCCCTCAGACCAGAGAGGTGCCTGCAAATAGAGCAGCATCGCAGCCTCTAGAACGTCTTCCGAAAGAATGCCACCCCACAGATAGTGCATTACACCACTCCCCACATGTCTCTCTCCCTTCCTGTTAAGTTTTTGTAATTTATTTTTTGTTAGTATGGGGGTGTGTGTGCATCTGCCCCCTATGCAGTGTGCTGGGCTGTTAAGGTTATGACAAGTGTATGTCCTTTTGCCCTTTTGGGGAAGTGATGTCAGAACCACTTGTATAAAGGAAACTATGCACTTGGGGTAGGTGGGGTAAGGGGCAGGATCAAACCTGTGCCCTCCAGAAACAATCTGCTACAGCTCTGACCCACCACCCCAGTGAGTGTTTTCTTTCCTTTCAGTAAGACGACCTGCACAACAGTTCAAAAGAAAATATACCCTGCAATAAAGAATTTGTCAGAGAAAAATAAAGCACTAAACTGTACAACCTGTAAGCACAAAACAAAATAGTAACACAACAGTAACTTTGCTTAGCCTAAAAATCAGAATGTAAAACCTGTAAGCACAAAACAGTAACAGACCAGTAAGCACACCCTGTAACAATGTAGCAGAAACTATACCCTGCAAAAAACTATTTAAATTGGAGAAAAATAAAGCAGTAAACTGTACAACCTGTAAGAATAAAACATGTAAGCACAAAACAAAATAGTAACACAACAGTAACTCTGCTTAGCTAAAATAAGTCTTATTGTTTCTCCTTGCTCTGTCCTTTCAAGCAAACCCTAGAAGCAGAGCTCAAGTGAAGCTAGGTGCTTTATGCCAGCAAACCTAGTCTTCATTTGTATGTCATTACATAACTGCAAGGAGATGTTTCAATACCACAATTGTAGCGCTAGATTTTTTTCGTATTTATGCACCATTTAGAATACTACATGCCATATGCTAATGCAGAAGCTCTGCTACAAGGTCTGCCTCTCAAAACTCGTAGGCACATGACAGTAGTTTCTAGGGACATGGATATGTTGTTCATCCACACTGTCTGGCAGGTATCCTTGCCGCTTTAAATCTTGCCGGAAGGTCTTAAAGCTGGCTCCTCCCACCCACCCGGGTGGTAAAACTCTCGGATCCGCCCCTTACCGCTTGGAAGCTCAGGTTCCCTCCTTAACGCTCTGCGTATAAGACTGGTTCCTAATTCTTCGGTTTTCCGAATTTAAAAGTTTTTTGCATTATAGACTTCGGTCTTCTATCCCTCGCGGCTGCGATGGACAAATCGACTCCCGGTTTTCGGAGATGCCCTTGTGGGCAGAAGATGTCTCTGACTGATCCGCACTCCACGTGTGTCTACTGTTTTAGGCCTTGAGCACGACCCGCAGGCTTGCAACGTGTGCTCTTCCTTCTCAGCCTACGTCCTCGAAGACCGTGCTGCCCGTTTACAACTGGGGCGCCCTGAGAAACGTTTTCCTCCAGTGAAGTCAAAAGAGGACTGGTCGGCGGTTTCTGCGGCGGCGGCGGGCTCGGCGGATCAGCTAGAGCAGATGATCGCCCTTGAAGAGGAGGCGGCGCGGGCCGCATCTTCCTCGACCACGGCATTTATCCCGCTCTCCCTGGGTTCCTCTTACACAGCTTCCTTTAAGGAGCTTTGTCTGTCCCTCTCCACTAGAGGAGAGGGACCAACATCTGCTGGACCTTCTTCTCGGTCCAAGAAGAAAGATGAGGGTAAGTCCCTCTGTTGATGCTCTTGGGAGCGGGAAAGGTCCCTCTCCCAGAGTTGTCAGCCATCGACTTCGGTCGATCGTTCGGCTTTGGCCACTGGTCTCACGGTGTCCCCGTCAGGTCAGTTGACCGAGACTTCCGTCGACGCAGTCGAGATCTTTCTCGACCCGTTGGACGGGTTGTCGACCGGCAAAGCCGAAAATCCTCTCTCCCCAGTTCCCCCGGTGGGAGTTGAGGATCCTGTGGGCTTGCCAGTGCCTCTGGTTCCAGAGCCCTCGGGTGAACCCTCCGAGCCGAGGGGGGAGCCGGTTCCACCCGTCCCCTCCCCGCACCGTCCTCGGAAAGGCCGAGGTTCTCTGTCTCTGTCTCGGACTTCTTCGCGGGTCCAGCCCATCCCGCCTCGCTAGGGTGCTTCTGTCTCGCACCGCGTAAGCGGCATCTCACTCGCCCTCCTCCTCGACGAGGGAGGCTTCGACGTAGTTATATCGGGACGTATACGAGATCCTCATGTGGCAACAGCTCCTTCTGACTGGGAACAAGCAGACGAATGCCTTCACCGCCATTAAGTGGTTGTCACCGAGCTGCCAAAACAACTCCCGTCTTACCCGAGGAGCCTGTTCCCAGGCCGTTGTTCGGCCAAAACCAGCTGCTCCACCGATTCGGTGGAACCTCCGCCTCCACAGCCGCTGTTTGGGGCTCTCACCAAGAACTCTCGTCGGGCTCAGGGTCTGCCCCATAGGTTGTCAGTCACCCTCTCCGATCGCCTCGGCAGATGGAGGGTGGCTCAGGGCCTGAGGTAGCTCTTATGGACTCTTCTGAGTCCGGACGATTCCTCCTTTTCTCCAGACGAGTGGACTTGGGAGTCTCTGAGGTCAGTCGCTGGCGACAGCCCTTCATCCTTCCTGGGTTTGCTTAGGCTCATCTCGGAGTCCACCGGGATGCAGCTCGAGCCCGTATCCAAGCGGGCCAAGTATCCCCTCACAGAGATATTGGACCAAGGGGATTCCCCTACGGAGGCCTTTCCTGTGGCCGAGGCCATTGTAGGCCCGGCCTTGGAGCTCTGGCAGCACCCTGCTTCCTGCCCTGCGCCTTCGGCCAGGATGGCCAGGAAGTATGCAGTCCCTACTGGTTCCCTGTCCGGTTTCTCGGAACATCTCTCAGCCGAGGGATTAGTTACCGACAGCGTTTTCCGGCGTGCCGGAAACGCTAGGGACATGGACAAACCTCCCGACAAGGAGTCCAAGAAATTGGACTATGCCGGGCGAAAAGTCTACGCTGCGTCCTCCCTTGGCCTCTGGCCGTCCAGGCCAGCCCTGCTTGATGGCACATTTCCCCATGCCCTGTTGGGCTCCCTGGATGAGGTAGTCCTCATCTCCCGGCTGACCTGCAGACCACGGTTAGGCAGGTGCGGACCAGGGCAGGCAGTGGCCAAGCAGCAACTTCAGACTGCTCTGGACATTGGAGACTCATGCCCAGGTCAGTCAGCGCCGCAGTGGCTATGCGCCGCCTGGCATGGCTGAGGATATCCACCTTCACAGCGGATACTCAGCAAAATTGGCGGATGTCCCTTCCTGGGGACCGACCTCTTCGGCCCTGGAGTGGAAGGCCACCTCCAGAGGATCGAAAAGTCTAATGCCACTTTGGACTCTGTCTCATCCGCTCAGAGGGACAAGGGCCGCAGACTGCAGCCCAAGCCCTTTCGTCCGGCCCAGCAGCATCAGGGCCAGCAGGCTCGCGCTTGACGTCCCAAACCCAAGCCCGCAGCTTCCTCGTCCAGGAAGCAGGGAGGTAAAGGCCCTGGAGGTCCCTCGGCCGGTCCTTCCTCCAAGCCTGCCCAGTGACGGGTTGAGGGGTGTCTCCCCCAACCCCGTCGCCTCACCCCAGGTGCCCCGTGGGGGGGCGGCTCCGCCACTTTCTTTCCGCTTGGTCCGTTATCACCACAGACCAGTGGGTGTTGGAGGTGGTGGGAAAGGGCCTGCCTCTGGAGTTCGAGCAGGCCCCACCCTTCAGAGCCGTCGCACCTCGGGGTCCGAAGCCTCTCTGTCAACTCGCCGAGCCGACATCGCTCTCCTCCTCGAGAAGGAGGTGATAAGAGAGGTGGCGGACCCTCCCTCAAACCCGGGGTTCGTGTCCAGGTACTTCCTGGTTCCGAAACGGACGGGGGGCTGGCGCCCCATTCTCGACCTACACTACCTAAACAAGTTCCTAAGGTCTCGAACCTTCAGGATGGTCACTCTGGCTCAGATAGTACCATCCTTGGAACACGGCGTGTGGTTCTGCTCTCTGGACCTACAGGACGCGTTCTTTCACGTCCCTATCCGTCCGTCACATCAGAGGTTCCTTTGCTTTCAAGCGGAGGGATCCCTTTTCGAGTTCCAAGCCATGCCCTTCGGCTTATCTCCAGCTCCCAGGGTCTTCACCAAATGCATGGCAGTGGTGACAGCATTCCTGCGGCGCCGAGGGGTCCGGTTTTACCCTTACCTGGACGATTGGCTGATAGCAGCCCCCTCCAGACAGGCGGTGGAGCGGTTCAGAGATCTGGCCCTCCAGGTTTGTCTCTGGTCGGCCTCTCATCAACGAGGCCAAGTCAGAACTCGAGTCAAGCAGGTGATTCTTTTCATCGGGCAGAGCTCGACTCTCTTCGAGCCAGAGCATGGTCCCCGCGGACAGGGTCGAGGTTCTTTCCTCCTTTGCCCAATCATTTCTGGTTGGGCAATTGCGCCTGCCCGGGACTTCCTCGCCTCCTGGGTCTCATGGCGGCCTGTACTAGCGTGTCCGTTGAGCCCATTGGAACATGTGCCTCCTTCAGTGGGGCTGGCCAGCCAGTGGTCCCAACGCTACGATCCATTGGACCAGCTAGTGACGGTGACCCAGGGATGTGGAACGCCTCCAGTAGTGGACCATTCCAGTTCATCTGCAGGAGGGCATCCCGCTGCTTGTCCTCGAGTCGACGGTCTCTCTATCGACTGATGCCTCTCTGATGGGTTGGGGTGCCCATCTGGGGGAACACTGAGTGCACGGCCTCTGGTCCCCGTGGGAGTCCCGATGCCACATCAACCTGCTGGAGCTCCGAGCGGTCCGCTTAGCTCTCACCGCCTTTGCTCCGTTTCTTCGGGGTCAAGTGGTCCGGGTCCAGGCGGACAACACCACGACTATGTACTATCTAAACCACCATGGCGGGACGTGCGCCATGCTTCTATGCAAGGAAGCTCTCCGCATCTGGTCACTCGTGCGCAGCCTGGAGGCGGATCTCCTAGCCATTCATGTGGCAGGAGCCTCCAACACCCTGGCCGATGCCCTAAGCCGGATAGGGGCTGCGTCCCACGAGTGGTCTCTCCTGCTGGAGGTAGTACAAGATCTATTCTCCCATTGGGGCACACCTCAAGTGGACCTGTTTGCCTCCAGGGAGAATGCGAAGCTGAGGCTGTTCCATGCCTGCCCCCCTCAGCAGGGATCGCTGCAGGGGGATGCCTTCTCGAGTCCGTGGACCCCGGGCCTCTTCTACGCCTTTCCCCCTGATGCACAAGGTGCTTCTCAAAACAAGGAGGGACAAGGCACAGGTGATTCTGATAGCCCCAGACTGGCCCCGCCAGTACTGGTACCCAGATCTCCTCAGCCTCAGCTCCAGGCTCTCGAGGCAGCTTCCAGCTCACCCGGACCTGCTCTCAGTCAATCAGGGGAAGGTATTCCATCCGGACCTTCAATCCCTGCACCTGACGGCCTGGTTCCTGAGCGGCTAGAGTTCCAGGCCTTGGGTCTTTCCGACGAGGTCCTCAACGTAGTTGAGGCGTCCTGTAGGGAGTCGACCAGAAAATGCTACGCCTTCAAATGGAAGAGATTTTCCATTTGGTGGCAGGGCAAGGGCCTGGACCCTTCCTCCTGTTCCTTGGCAAGCATATTGGACTACCTTTGGTCCCTTTCTCAGCAAGGGCTTAGGTCGACGACCCTTAAGGTGCACCTGGCAGCCATCTCTGCTTACCGGGCGTGGGCCGGGAAGCAATCGAGCGAGAGAAGGTGGTCTGGCTTTCAAAGGCCTTGATCACATTTCCTCCGGTGCGAGAACCTCCACCTCAGTGGATCTACTGCTGGTACTGGCAAAGCTCATGGGCAAGCCATTGAACCAATGCACAGGTGTGAACTCACCTGTTGTGGAAGACCGCCTTCTGGTGGCTGTCACGTCAGCCAGAAGGGTGGGAGAGCTCCAGGCGCTCTGCATAAGTCTCCTTACCTGGTCTTCCACAGGGACAAGGTTGTCCTGCGCCTCAACTCAAATTCCTTCCGAAGGTGGTGTCGGAGTTTCACCTTAACCAGGTGTTGGCCTGCTGGTGTTCTACCCCAATCACACCTCGGAGGTTTAATAAGGCTCCATACTCTGGACCCTAGAAGGGCGCCACATTATAAGGAGCGACGGCTGAAATTGGGAGAGGTTCGGCAGCTGTTTGTCACCCACGCTGAAGCCGCACCTGGCAGACCTGCAGCCAAGCTTAACGATAGGCAGGTGGGTCACCTCCTGCATAGATCTCTGCTTAGTTGGCGGGCATGGAGCCTCCCAGAGGGATAAGAGCTCATTCTACCCGCCATACTGCTGCATCGTGGCTGCTTCCGGGGCGTCCTTCCAAAATCTGCAGGGCTGCTACCTGGAAGTCAGCACACACCTTCATCACCCTTACCACATCGACCTTGAGTCACGCTGGGATGCTGGTTTTGGGGCCTCGGTTCTCCAGTCTCTATTCCCTAAGTAGGGGGTGTGCGCCTTGCCTCCCCCCCAGAGAACTGCTAGGAGTCTGCCAGACAGTGTGGATGAACAACCATCCATGTCCTAGAAATACAGGTTGCCTCGCCTGTAACAGGAGTTCTAGGAATGGTATATGTTGTTCATCCACACCACCCGACCTCCTCGGCTTCCGACGCATAACCTGAGCTTTCCAGCGGCCAGATCTGGCGCTATGGGGCGGAGCGGAGTTTACCACCGGTGGGCGGAGGAGCCAGCTTGAAGACCTTCCGGCAAGATTTAAAGCGGCAAGGATACCTGCCAGACAGTGTGGATGAACAACATATACTATTCCTAGAACTCCTGTTACAGGTGAGTAACCTGTATTTATAGCACTACTTCATGCCCTGTAATGTTGCTCACTCGTGTTTTGTACTTTGAATGTGAATATTTCAGGTGCATGAGTTAGCATCATATATAGTAGATAAAATCATTGCTACTTTTAATTTACAATTTATTTAGAACATTATTTGACAGGCTTCAAGTTTTGGTTTAACTTGGCCAACCTAATTTTAGAGGTTTATACTGACCTACAGTGTATTCACATTCTTCCTTCCATGTTGTAAGTAAACACATCCCATTGCTGTTGTGCAATGAATGGCATTATATTGGAACACATCACTTGATTTTCTCCAATAAGCTAAGAGGGGGAAGTTCAGGAGAGATGTGTGAAAATACTTCTTCGTGGAAAGGGTGGTGGATGACTGGAACAGCCTGCCAGAGGAGGTATTGGGGATGAGGACTAGTAGAGAGCTTCACACATGCATGGAGATGGGCATGAGGGCATATTAGAGGAACAAGGGGAGGCAGTGACACCTGTGACCAACTAGGGTCAGTGGTGGTGGAATAGGTAGGGACAAGGGGTGGACTGGAGGAGCCTAAAGGTTCTTTTCTGCCAACAAAACCTATGTTTCTGTGTTTCCAACAATTTGTAGAGGACAGCTCGACTAAAATGCAGCTTCTGTTTGAATGGGGTCCTGCTGTTACCTAGTTTTCCAGCTTGAAGGGACTAAAGCATAAGTCACTTGACTGATTGATTTGAGCAAGGTCACTCTTAGCTGTGGCTGTTTTTTTCCAATATAGCTTGCTAGGCTAAGTCCACCCCCCCCCCCCAAACACACACACACACACACACACACAATGATGCATTTCTTTTATGGACGTCATTAGTTTTGATTTGCTTTCCTGTTTTGAGTGTTTTGGCTAAGGTTTGCAACAGAAGTCTGGCTGCAGCATAAGTCCTCAAATTTTTTTTTTTTTTAATGTCAGGAAGGCAGCAAGAAGTCACACGTACAGACTAAGGAACAAAACGGGACGCTTGCGTGATTTTAGTAATGTTGTGAGGGAGTGGGAGTTCCTTCAGACTAGGGAGGGACAAACATTTTACAGTTCTACTGTAAGCCCCACATTTTACAGTTCTTCTGTAAGCCGCAAAGGTGTGTCTATATTGTTCTCACCTCAAATCTAGTCAAGTCGCATACATTTATGGATAAATTGTATACTCTTCCTAATTTACCTTTGGAACCACCCAGATTTTTAAGAGGTTTTTTGTTTAAAAACAGGTTTGGTCTGTCAGTAGTTCAGACATGGAATGAATTATTTTAGATGGTACCAAAAGCATGTGTATATATACTGTGTGTGTGTGTGTGTGTGTGTGTGTGTGTGTGTGTGTGTGTGTGTAGATATAGATATAGATGGATAATATTATACTGACGCAGTAGCGGCAGTATAGTTAGGGTTGAGTAAGCACGTTGATGTTAAACCTCAACTTTTGCACCGTAATAACTTTACCCCCCGTACAACAGATTGACTGAACTTTTGCATGTGTGGTCTGGTACCATAGATCTCTGGATCTGGAAAGTTGCATTACGGTCAAATGTATGATTGCGGAGCTACAGAATGCAAAAAAAAAAAAAAAGTTTTGCGCTTTTTTTGCTTGCGCCCACAGCCTGCATGACTTGTCTGTTCAATCCAAAATCTTCAGGAAAGATGCATCTGGGTCACCAATGTGCCTTTCAAAGATTTTGTATAAAAATATTAAACCGTTCAAAAAGTTATTTAAAAAAACAAATTTCCCATTATAATCAATGGGGGACATATATGTGTATCTCGAAAGTTTTGCAAATGCACTTTTACTTTAGCAAATGGCATTTTTTACTTTTGTGATTCGGCCATCTTATTTTCAGTTAGTGAGAGAGAAAAAATTCCTGGCATTTAAATTTGTGACCCTCTAGGTAAACACTGACTGAGTTTACCTAGTCAGGTCCTGAGGATGCCAGCCCTCATTCTTTTGGAGTACTTCGAAATGCCTTCTTTTTTTGTGTGTGTGTGCGCGCGTCTAAGTTACCGCCTTAAATCCACCTGGTCATGGACCCCTCTAACCTCCACCTCCACTTACCTGCTCCGCCCCCGAAGCTCCCTGGCTTACCCCCAGGTCGGGGTTGCGACTCTGCCCCCAAGTGCTGCAACACTATATTATGGTGGAGGAGCCGGCCCTGGAAGCTGATCTAATGCAGAGGGGTGACTTCATAGATGCGGCAGGCAGTTGCATTTATTCTCCTGTATACAGGGACAGGGATGTGCAATGACGGCCAGCATCCACCCCGCCCTGTCGTGCTGGTGCTGCAGTACACACAGCTTCTGCTGGGTGTCCATAGTGCAACGGACATACCCTCCGGAGAAGGAGGCAGTCTCATGGGACGGTCAGTCCTTCTCCCTGGCAACTTTCCCAGTCGGTTTCTGAACCTGGGTCATCAGCGCATGAGTCGGCACCCTGCCAGAAATTCCTTTTAAACATCGGGGGGACTTTCACAAATGCAAGTTTTGTGCTACTTTTATAAACTTTCGTGATTTGTGAAAGATTTAAAAAAAAAAAAAAAAAAATGCAAATCTTTGCCATCCTCTTGCAACAAAATGGTTGGGTCTTTTGGGCTGAAAGTTGCAGGGTGGCTAGACCTGGTCACACAGATGTACCTTTTCATGGTGCAGTGGCAAAACATTTAAGGGGCAAAAAGTTACAGCATTCCAAGGTTGAGAATGTTCCCATAGGATAACATTGCGGCACCTGTGATGCCTTCGTGCCCGTATCTCAAAAATGAAGTGAGATAGAGTTTTCGCTACTGCAGCTTAGCTCACCTTTAGGTTAGCTAAGCTGCAGAAACAAGTTTGGAAATCATAGATGACACTTGCAGTGGAATTTTTTTTCCTGCTTGCTGTGGTTACAGAGATATTGGCAAAAACATGTTCCAAGGGTGCCTTTTCAATGCATTTCGGTGCCCATATCTCAGAAACGATGCAAGACACGGATTCGATTGATTATATCTCGTGAAGTACCCACTGTCATGGTTACACCAGCACAGGAATTTTTTTTTCCTAGCTGCTTCGGTTGCTGAGATATTAGCAAATTAGTCTTACAAGGGTTCCTTGCCCTATAGGGCTGCTGTATGGCTCTGTAGTTATAAGTGGGAGCGCAGGGCCCGCACTACCACATGTGTATACCATTATGCCAAAAAATGGACAATGTGAAGGGAGTGCAGGGCCCAGAGTGCCCTTGCTCCCACTAACACACACCACTTTCATTAGACTTTCTCAAAAAGAAAGGAAATTCATTGCAAAAAAACTCCATTGATGCATCAGTTAGGGTTAATAGTACAGCAACAAAAGTTTGGAAATGTGCTGTTAGGGTTCAAAACCGTAACTCCGCATTCCCACCCCCCACACACCCACACATGCAAGATTGTAAGACACCATACCACATCATCACATCTGTAACCACAATAATCACAACACTGTACTTATTTCACATAACACTATGTAATGAAAAACCAAATATAGTATCATAGACTCTATACTGCCATCACAGTATGATGGCACATTATTGCTGGCATATCTTCTTCATACAGTGAGACCTAGTCTGTATACATTTTCAAAATACTGACTTTTATGTGTCACTATTAAACAATTGGGTTGCTACAGGCTACCACAAGGGCATGTGGTAGCAGGACAGATAGAGATGACACATACTACTTTTAAGATACTGCTCAAGTATGAAACTAGCAGTATCACATGTTGTACTGCTGCATTACCTGGAAATACTCATTAGCAGCATGTTATTTAAGCAATAAGCCACAAGGGGGTGTGGGGCATCAGGGGATTTACCATGGTCAGTGTAGTGTGCGCCAAGTGGGTAAATCCTCACCAGCCATGGTAAATCCCCATAACCCCCGAAGAGTGGCTTATTATGCATTATACAGTGTGTCTGTTCAGTTTTTGTATTAAAACACTATTATTTTTTTTTTTTTTTAACAGTTTAAATAAGTTTTAGTTAATGTATTGTTGGCCTAAAAAAATAGTTCCTAGGTGGTAGGTGAAACATTGGGTAGATGGTGGCTAACACCCTTGCTAGTCTTCTCGCCCCCGCCCCAAACACACACACATATTTGTTTTTTAAGTTTAAAGCCTTTTTCGTTTCGGGTTGTGACATGAGCGAGAAAGAGAGGGCTGTAAAAATTGAGAGGAAGCGAGAGATCAAACCAAGTGCAGCTCACAGAGAGTGTGTGTGCAAGGTTTTGGTTTTTAGAAAGCATCTGTTCGTGAGGGAGAAGGCCAGTTGGAAGATTTACTATTGTGTGT
This sequence comes from Neoceratodus forsteri, assembly GCA_016271365.2. NCBI lineage: Eukaryota > Metazoa > Chordata > Ceratodontiformes > Ceratodontidae > Neoceratodus > Neoceratodus forsteri. Next base: position 673,773,635 of record CM028134.1, on the reverse strand, counting down.
TGCTGCTGACCGACAGAGAATGCAAGGCAGCTTTATTTGTTTTCACCAGCCTTGGGAATGGGTTCCGAGCAGTTGTCGGGCTGAGACAGGTAGACAGCAGGATGATTTTAGCGGTGCGACTGGGCTAGAGAGCGGGGCACCGGAGATCGTGGTTTTGTATACAGCTTCCAGGTATGGGGCCATAATGGTGTTCGCGGAAATTTGTTGCAACTATTTTTTTTTTTTTTTTTTTAAATTGGAAGTGATGGGATAAGATACATAGTGGCAGAGCAGTGAAGAGAGTGGGGCCCGAGCGGTGAGCAAGTGGGAGTGGAGACAAAGGTACAACTTAGGTGGGTACACTGGTCGTTTTACGTGGATGATTTGTGAAAACCCTCTTGGGTTATACTTTGGTAGACAGAGTTATTTGTTTTTGTTGTGGTTTGAAGTGTACGGGGCAATTGGTTCAGCAGCATTTAGCGAGGAAATGAAGATGGCAGCTCGGAATTAGCTTTTTTTTTTGTTTTGTTTTTTTTTTTTTTTTTTTTGCTGTTATTGAGATGCGGCTGACTGGCACTTATTCAAGTTGGTATATCGTAGGATTTACCACGGGTAAAATGTCAGCCAGTGAGGATGCTGGATTATGGGACCCCATTGTATGATGTTAGCTTTGAATGTTAAGTAAAGTAAGTAAAATTTTGATTTAAATACGCCCATTCCCGGAGGCTCTGGGTGCCGTACAATAAATTAACACACATTCAAAGCATCAACAAAATAACAAAACATGATTACACATACAATTATAAAATTATTAAAATACAGCAAATAATCAACTAAACTCTAATTAAAACCTGAGTTTAGACAATTCAGTTGAATTCAAAAATGCCTTCGTAAACAGGTGAGCTTTAAGGTGAGCTTTAAAGACCTCCAACGTTCTAGGAACCTCCATAAGGAGAACAAGTTCCACAGGACCGGCGGAGACATTAAATGCCCTATTGCCAGCGACTTCAACCTCGACCTTGGAACCACTAGGAGGCCCCCATTGGAGGAACGGAGGGGACAAGCAGAGACCATGGGAACCAGAAGGTCTAACAGGTAACCAGGGCCCTGACCGTGTAGGGCCTTATAGGTGAGATGCCCCACCATAAAGAGGATCCTCCACCTGACTGGAAGCCAGTGCAGATTACGCAACACCGGAGTGATGTGGCAAAATTTAGGCTGCCTTGTAAGTAACCGTGCAGCTACGTTCTGCACTAGCTGCAGTCTGCAGAGAGATCCTCCCGTGACCCCGAGATAGAGCGCATTACAGTAGTCAAGCCTCAACATAACCAAGGCATTTATCAAGGTAGAGAGGTCCAGAGGCAGAACAAGTGGCTTTATCCTGTTGATATTTCTAAGATGGAAAAAAACAGGAGCGGACAACAGAGAAAATCTGCGCCTCCATAGTCAAACTCCTATCAAAAATAACGCCAAGATTTTGCACCCTTAAGGAGGCCTTCAATGACAGAACCCAGAACTAGTCCAGTCCCTGAATCAACGGCCAATCTATCACGCACTCTGTTCGACTCCACTACCAGTACCTCCGTCTTATCGGGGTTCAGTCGCAACCAGCTGGATGCCATCCAGTCATTTATCCAGGTTGGATGTTCCTGGGGCAAAGGACAAGTATAGTTGGGTATCATCGGCATAACAATGAAAATCCAACCCATACTTCCTAAATGGACCCCCAAGGGGCAGCATTTACACTGCAAACAACATAGGGGCCAAAACCGAACCTTGAGGAACGCCAAAGGAAAGGAAACGAGCGGAGGAGGAGAAATTCCCCATCACAACCCACTGTCTCCTATTAGATAAAGACTCAAACCAGCAGATGACAGTGCCGGTGAGTCCGCAGAGTTCCCCAAGACGGTCAAGCAACACACCATGGTCTACAGTGTCAAAAGCTGAAGAGAGATCCAGGAGAACAAGAATTGTCTTGTTTCCCCGATCTCTAGCCCTAAGAAGGTCATTCTGCACCCGAACAAGCGCGTTTTCTGTGCTGTGCCTTGCCTGAAACCCTGACTGGAATTGTTCGTACAAAAAATGGGTCATGAGGTGCTCCTCCAACTGAAGCGCCACTACCTTCTCCACAACCTTTGCTAAAAAGGGAAGGTTGGAGATAGGTCGGTCATTTGCCCTAATCTCTGTGTCCAAAGATGGTTTCTTTGAGTGGTCTCACCAGTGCCTCCTACAAGGCATCAGGAAAGACCCCCTCAGCTAAGGAACACCTGACAATCTAGGCAAACACCGGGCCAATAGTGTAGATGCATCTCATCAAGAAACATGTCGGCACCAGATCCAGGTCACAAAAAGTGTGCCTCAGATTGGTCGCCACCTCAATAACCTCACTGGCATCCACTGGTTTAAATTCCCCCCCAACCAGGCGGAGTGCACTCAGGATACCTCTGACAACCGCTGCCAGCTATAACATTGCTGGCTGGAGGAACATCCTGCTGAATACTGGACACTCTGTCCTAGAAGAACCGAGCAAACTCTTCACATTCGAAGTCTGAAAAAGCCGCCTTCGGCTGCAGACAGGCAGGATGAAGTAACCCATCTACAGTCCGAAAAAGTATAGTTGGTCGGTTCTTCCCATCAGCAATCTCCCTGGACAGAAATACTGCCTTCTTATGGTTGATTGTCCCTTGGAGTGCATTATAATGCACACACAAGGCCAGATCTCCTCCAGCAGTGCTCTAACCTCCGACCCTTCCTCTTAATCTCCCTGAGGTCCCCATCAAACCAAGGAGACCTCGGGTACGAAGATTTGGGATGTACACGGACAGATGTGAGGGAGTCAGTGGCATCAGATAGAATCCTATTATAGGAGTCTACCATAGCAGCAACGTCTCCGATGCATACGTTTCCCACATCGGATAGATCAGCTGCTGCCAGAAAACCCTCTGGGGTCAAACCCCATAAAGTGCGGCAGCTCATCATCTCAGTAGAGGGAGGGCATCAGATGGGAGCCCTGAACGTGAACTGCACCGTGCAATGATCGAACCAAACCACCTGATCAATCCCGAGATTATCTATCTCAAGCCCCAGTGAGAACACCAGATCCAGTGCGTGACAACCCTGATGGGTCGCAGCGGAAACAGCTTGTAACAGGCCCAAAAAATACATAGTTTGGAGGAGGCTGTAACCAGGCCGAGACAATTCGTTGTTGTCCCAAACATTGAAGTCCCCCAGAATAATACATCTGGGGGCCTCCAGTGTTTCACCGGCAGCAAGTTCAGCAACCTCCTGCAGAAAATTCCCCACTGTCCCAGGAGGGCGATTAAATCAGGAAGATTCTGCACCCTGCACCTGGACCCCCCATGAATGGCGGGGCTCCCACTGGATACACGGTGAAGTCCAAGTCTGATCTAAAACAGATGGCTACACCACCACCCCTGTGTATCTCTCTGGGGCAGTGCGCTACAGTATACCCAGGGGGAATGGCAGCCTCAAAAACTGGACATGCATTGTCCTCAACCCAGGTCTCTGTAATGCAAGCCAGGTCGACAGAGGAAACCAAATCCACAATAATTGCGGTTTTATTCCTAATCGACCTGGCATTGCATAGCACTACCCTCGGGGGATTTGTGAGAAAGGTAGCCCCACTGGTTACCTGACCACACGGACTGGTGGAAACCCTGGAGACAGGCACCAAACATGTCTGGCCCCTCTCTCGTGCCCGTCGTCCAGGGTGCCTCCTGGACCCAATAATCTCGATCTTACCACCTTCTGCCGTGTATGGGGCATCCTCCCAGCTTCTCCAAATCCCTACCTTCCAGCAACGTCTTACCGTGGTATCCGACACCAGGAGACAGGTGAATGGCCGAAGATCACGTAGGAGAGATGACCCAAACACAATTCTAGGCCCCCATACCCCTCCAAACAACCCTTATACATCAGAAATATCTAAACTCTCTGTTTAGACACCACAAAATCTCCTATCTGTACCATACAATGTTTGACTTATTAGGATTGCTGTATGTTTGATTTTTAGTCTAATCAGCCAAAAGAGAAAAATAAGTAGCTGAGAGACTATAAACATCTGTAAAACCATTACACAAACAATGGAGCAATTTAAATATCCCCCTTCAATACAACTGAAACCCTCTAAGTACCATAAATATTTTACCCAAAGAAAAAACAATCCTATAAGGAAGATCACCGATACAAGATAATACCCAATCCCATAACTATTTTAAATATTTTCTTCTGAGTGGCGCTCGCCACTCACCTCACTCGCACCATAGCTGTTACAGTTGTTGCTTTCAAATGTTACTTGTAAACTATACTACAAATAATTACTTTTATTACTATTGTTTGTTATTAGGACTGACTCACTCTGTATCAGAAAAATAAATGCAAACATACAATGACTCTTGGTAGGCTTATACTAACTCTCATTTCAAGAAACTATCTGTGGATAGCATACTGTGTGTTACATCACTTCTTCACTATTGAAATATAGGCATCTGCTTAAATCTTGTTATTGCTGTTTGTAACACAAAAATGCTTACTGTGGGGCATCACCCATGGTTGCCCAGCATGCGTGTCTACCTCCAAGCCACTATGATGGTGGCAGAACTCGTACAGTTGGTGACCCATGATGATGGATGTGTCTTGCAGTACATTTAAAGAGTTCTACGTTACTTCTGTTACCTGATGCTGGTTGGCTCCGCTTGGTTGTGTTGCCCTGGCCCTTCTCCTGCTTGCATGTTAGTGTTTGGGGGTGCAAAGTTAGGGCTTTGAACCCTAACAGCACATTTCCAAACTTTTGTCGCTGTGCTATTAACACTAACTGATGCATTAACAGGGCTTTGTGCAATGAATATAATCTATTATAGGGGCGCAGTCACGCCTCTGTATTTAGGGTTGAGTAGGCACTTCTATGTTAAACCTGAAATTTTGCACGTTAATGACTTTGAACCCGTTGAACGGATGTGCACGAAATTTGGTTTGAGCGGTGGGAGCATGGAAAGTCTGTTGAAATGCCAAGTTGCATTTCGGTTGGACTTTAGGTTTTTGCGCAGCAAAACACTCAAAAATGCACTTTTCGTCAGTTTTGTGAGAAGTTTTTCAGATTTTGTCCGTGGTGCTGCGTGGCAGTCGTGTGGTCTGCTGGTCCGAAACTTGGCTCATGGAAAGAGCTTGGGTCAAGGAACATGCCACTTTGTTTGGTGGAAAAAATATTAACCATTCAAAAGTTATTAAACTTTTCATGCTCCCATTATAAGTCTATGGGAAAATTTATATGGTTATTTCGTGAAAGAAGAATGGAGTTTTTTGCCATCTGGTTACTCCTCATGATCAAAGAATTTGTAGACTTGCGATCAAAGAATCTTTGATCACGAGAAATTAATTGTTCGCGACAGCCACCATCTTGTTTTCAGTTTGGGGTTTGGGGGGGACAAATATCTCAGCCATGGGGTGACTTGTGAAGTAAACCTAGGATGGGTTTTGCTAAGGGGGTTTCCCTCTATCGACCCGTGCCTGTGGTTTATTATAATTGTCTCCAAAAATTGAGTTTTACCATTTGAAATTCTTTGATCGTGGCTCGCTAACGATCTTTGATCGCGAACCTGCAAATTCTTTGGTCGTGAGATCCAGTGGCGGAGCTAGAGGGGGGGCTGGGGGGGCGGTCGCCCCTCCTGGCTGCCTCAGTGTGAGTAGTGACACCCCGCCAACATCTTTATTCACTGTTTAGTGCCCATTGTGGAGCCCATGATTGACTGAATGGCTCCCAAATGCTCCCAAACCTGGCTCCGCTACTGGTGAGATCGTTTTTGATTGCGAGCTTATTTTGCCATTGGACGACCAGATAGCCAGATTTTCACGACCAGATGTCCTCTCACTGTCGAAAATCATCTTTGATCACGATCGATTATTTTGCAGCCTCGCGATCAAAGAATTTTTAAAGGTGTAAAAACTTAAAATTAAATCTCTTAAACGGTGTGGTGTCTTAACTTGAAATTTGGAGGGTGTTGAGGTGATGTCCTGCAGATGTGAATTATGTTATTTTGGTGCCGAAAAGTGTATTTGTTGTGGAGATATTGAGTAATGTAGTTAACCTTTTTCCTATAGCGTTCTGCATGGCGCCAGTTGACTTGCTATTTATATGGTAGGTGGCCCTAGTGCCACAGAGGTGTGTTTTGCTGCTTTTCTGTGTTATACTTACAGGCATGCAGTAATATGCTACTGCGAAACAAGAAAATTTCATGTTTCGCTTTAATACCTTTTCAAACATTTCTGTAATTTTCCCGAATTTTGGGATGTAGAAAGATTCTTCTTAGATCTTTGACTGTGATCATTTTTGTGTCACTGGGATACATGTTACTGGAATCCTACCGATTTTGCTGTTATGCACTCATGGGTGACTTGTTGCAGCCCCCCGTGCTCCCACCAGTATGTGTTCCTTGCTACTTATATTATACATTTTCAAAAAAATAAGGAGATGCATTAACAATTTTTTGCATAGAATTATTTATGGTTGAAGCGCAGAAAGTCAGGATTCTGAGACTTTAGGTTGGAGCCTCACCCTTCACACTATTGAATGACAGGTGCCAGGTGTGTCATTGGGGTTGTGTGCCCAAATCGCAACCCATTCTTCTTTACTGTTGCATGTCAACATGCTTATACATGGAATGGGGTGAAATTTAGGCCTCACAACCCTAATGACACACCCCAGCACCTGTCAGTCTGTGGAGGATGGGGAGGGGGTACACAGTATGGGGGTAGGAGCCAACCCTAAATGTCTCATTTCCTGACTTTTTGCACTTCAACCCTAAATGATGCATTAACAGTTGTTGTGTGTGTGTGTGTGTGTGTGTGTGTGTGTGTATGTATGTATGTATGTGGATAGATAGATATATGTATATAGAAAGAGAGATGTGTATGTCTGTATATACTGCGCTTCATCCTGGGGGCCTTCACTCTATGTACTGTGTGTGTGATATTTATATAATAGGGGCGCGGTCGAACCCTTATAGTTAGGGTTGAGTAGGCACTTTAATGTTAAACCTCAATTTTTGCACGTTAACTCTGCAACCGTTCAATGGATTTGCACAAAATTTGGAATGCGTGGTGTTGTATGGCAGATCTCTTGATTTACCAAGTTGTGTTTCAGTCAGTTACGGTTTCTGCACAGCAAAATGCTGAAAACACATTTTTCACCACTTTTGACACGTTTTTTGACCATGGCGCTACAACCACACTGTGTGGTCTTTTGGTCTGACATGTGGAACGTAGAAAGAGTTTGGGTCAAGGAACAATCCAGTGTTTGGTTTAGTAAAAAAATATTAATCCATTCCAAAGTTAATTAATTTTTAATTTTCAGGTTCTGAGCATGCTCAGTTCACTCCAAGATTGATATGTATATCTGACAGACTAGGATTGGTCTCATGATCACGGATTTGTCAGCTCACAGACTAGGATTTAAAAAAGTCCTACACAGTCAGAAAAATTCCTTGTCCGTGAGCCACCATCTTGTTTTCAGTTTTTCCCCCAAACAAAATGTTGTAGCTCTCTTCAGGGGTTACTTTTGGGCCTAATGAGGCATGGGTTTTGTTCAGGGTGATGCACTCTACAAAGCCATACCTTTGATTTGCTTTGTTTTGTCCCCAAAATAGCTTTTTAAAATTTAGCATTTTTTTGACTGCGACTCACTAACGATCCTAGTCCGCGGGCTGTTAAAATTCTAGTCTGCAAGCCAATCCTCTTTCGTGAGCCTACACAGTCCTTGTCAGTCACTTTGTGACCAGATGGCCCTTCTCATGGACCAGGATTAAGCTGATCATAGGTAGGTCAGAGCCGAGAAGACTGTAGTCCATGTTGCTCGCCAATATAATTTAGTCATAACCCTTGATTGATTTGTCTCTTAGAAAAATATCCAAACGAGTTTTAAATAAGTTCATACTTTCACTAGTCACCACAAAGAGTGGTAGCCCATTCCAAATTTTAGACACTCTGACGGAGAACCAAGTACTTCTCTGTTTAGTTCTGCATCGTTCTACCAATAGTTGCAGTGGGTGAGCCATAGTTTCATAAACTACATCTCTAAAAACCAGTCCTAAAGAATCCCATAAGGTAGTATCATGCAGGGCTCTATACACCAGACACAAGTCACCTCTCAGTCTACGATATTCAAGACTGTATAGTCCAAGTTTTATAAGTCTATTTTCATAATCTAGACCCTGAACTTCGTTGATTCTTTTGGTTGCCCTTCTCTGAATACGTTCAAGGGCATTAATGGAACCCCTGTCACCAGGGGACCAAAACTGGGCACAATACTCAACATGAGGCCTAACCAGTGAGGAATACAATGGAAGTAGGACCCTACTATTTGTATTTTTGATATGCTTATTAATACAGTGGAGAACACCCCCAGCTTTATTAGTTATTTGTTGGCAATGTAAGCCAAATTTTAAATCATTATTGACCCTGATTCCCAGGTCTCGCTCATCTTCAACAGCCTTAAGAGTTTTGTTGCCCATATGGTAATTGGCTAATGGGTTATTTTTCCCAAAGTGCATTACAATGCATTTCTCAATATTGAACATAAGTTTTCTTTTGTTAATGCCCAATTTTCAAGTTCACTTAGTGCGCATTGCAAAGTAATTACATCCTCGGGTTTATTAATTTTGTGGCCTATGCGAGTGTCATCAGCAAATTTAGTCAACCAGACGTTAGATGGAGATGTCAATGAGGAGATATAGATATTAAAAAGACAGGGTCCCAGTACAGATCCCTGTGGGACCCCACTAGTCACAGGTTCGTATTCTGAATAGTATCCCCTTTATGCAAACACGTTGTGTCCTCTTAAACAACCAAGACTCAATCCATCTAGTAATGTTCCAGTCTAGTCCCATTTTTATCGTGGTATCAATAAGTTCACCATGTGGCACCTTGTCAAAGGCCTTTGAAAAGTCCAGTAGAATTACATCCACGGCTTCACCCCCATCCAAAGCCAAACTAACTCCACCATAGCATTCAAGCAGGTTAGTCATACAGGAACGGGATTTAACAAATCCATGCTGTGTTGGGTCTGGTTGTATAATGGTCTCTATATAATTTTGTATTATACCCTCCATGATTTTACTCAAGACAGATGTTAAACTAATGGGTCTATAATATGCAACATTATGTTTAGATCCTTTATTTTTATAAATGGGAATGACAGTAACCTGTCTCCATTCTTCCAAGACCTCACCTTCTATGAGAGATTTTGTGAAAAGGGCAGCTAATGGACCAGATAAGGGGAGTGCCAGTTCTTTCAAGATACGGGGATGGATTCCATCAGGTCCAGCCGATTTGTTAGGGTCAAGTCCCAAAAGTAATTTCTCCATTTCCTTATCCTCAATCTTATATTGTGTGATTATGGAATGAATATTGTGATTCGTAGTAGGGGTAGTTTTGCTATTAAAAGACTGAAGAAAATAGTTATACAAACTGCAGCCATATCTGTTTTATCAGTTTGTAGTTCTCCATTTTGATTTTCTAATGGGCCAATAACAGGTGCGCCTCCCTTTACTTATTTATATAAGTATAAAGGCTTTATAGTTGTCTTTAACATTCGTAGCTAGCCTATATTCATGATCACTCTTGCTTTTCTAATACCTTTTTTAGATATTTTTAAGTACTGCTTATAGTCAAGCCAGTTCTTTTGAGAATTACTTAATTTAGCTTTAATAAATGCCCTATTTTTATTTTTAATATGTTTCCTAACTGTTTTGCTCATCCACTGTATTTTAGGTTTGTTATTGTCAATTTTCCTAATTAGGGGGATATACTTTTTTGAAGTAATGACCAGTTTAGTATTTAGAGACTGCCATATTTCTAAAAGTGATTTATGGTTAAATTACGATTTCTAGTCCCATTGGGCCATTTCATTGCGAAAATCTCCAAAATTAGCCTTATTAAAATTATATACTGAAATAATGCTAGGATCAAATTCAAGGTTAACTTTATAATTAAAGTATACCATTAAGTAGTCGCTAGACCCAAGTGGTGGAATAACTTTAACATTTGTTAAACTAGAACCCAAATTAGTTAAGACTAAATCTAATATATTTGTACTCAGAGTGCTTTCCTTAACTAATTGTTCCATATTGTGCTCCAAAAAGGTTTCCAAGTAATTATTTTCAGTAATAGTATTAGTGTATAATGTGTTCCAGTTAATACCAGGTAAGTTAAAATCCCCCATCAAGATAGCATTTGTTGAGGATAAAAACTCGTTTATAAATTCGAGTAATTGGACATTGTCCGTATGGGAAATAGACGGGGACCTATACACAACACAAAGATGAATTTGCTCACCAGTTTTAGGGAGGACTTTAATCCATAAGGCTTCTATATCGGGCCAATGACTCATTACAGTATTTCCAGTTGTGATGTTGTTAGAGATGTAAAAGGCTACCCCCCCCCACCCTTAGCACAGGTTCCGTCCTTATGTAATAAGGTGTAGCCAGTAATATCCTTGTCCCAGGTGTCTGTGTCTTGCCACCATGTCTCAGTGATTGCACATATATGAATATTTAATTGCTCCAAGATAAGTATTAGTTCGTCAAACTTATTGTTTAAACTTCTTGCATTGATAAGTAAACAATTCCAGTCGGGTGTACTGACCAACCTTACTACTTTTAGGCTCAGTTGAAAGATGGTTCTCTTCCCCAGTAGTTAGTTTAAACAGTTGTCGATTTGTTTCCTTAGCCTGTCTGCAAAAATCCGTTTACCATGCTTATTCAGATGTAAGCCATCCCTTGCGAATAGTCCCTGGTTTAAGAAACCTTCCCAATTTTCAAGAAACACAAAACCTTCTCTATGACACCACGTTTAAACCATCCATTTAAAAATATTATATTTTGTCTTTTAACAGGGTTTGTACGAGGGACAGGTAGTAATCCTGAAATAATTAGGTCTCCACCTTGATTTTTTTTTTTTTTTATTGAGTTTCCTACCCATTCAAAATCTCTCTGTATTTCAGTGATAGGACGTTTGCCCAAATCATTAATTCCCACATGATGGTCAAGGATTTTGCTACCTTGCAAAAGAGTATTGGCTGGCAGTCTAGGATTTTGTCAGTTCGTAGACTGGGATTGGTTTTTGAATCCTGTTTCGAGAGGTGA